>JACBKR010000765.1:0-52319 GCA_014218235.1 Colocasia esculenta
ACATGTTAAAAGTTCTTGCTCGTGCGTACTTGCTTGCCTGCGTGATATGGCCATCCTATGTTCTTGCAATTAAATGATATCTTGTGTGCTTGTACACACTACTCTATTGTTAGATCTTGCTCGTACATCATTCAAGATCTTGTTCAATCTATCTTGTTTACCTATCACATTTAAATGGATTTATTGTTTATACATATCTTGATAATCGTGCCTACCTAATTCTAAAATTTTAATCACTTATATCATTGCTCGCACGTTGAGATATAAATCCTACTAGGCTAGTTTGTTAGTTCCCTACTTCTTAACATCATAGTGACATTGAAGTGCAAAACGAAGGCTAGGACATAGATGGGAATGCGTTTGAGTGAGAAGAGCATGTTCCAACCATAGTGTCTACTACTAGTTTATTATGAGAGTTAGATTGATGCAGCAGGTAGTGAGGGAGTATAATCTCATGTAATTTTCCATTTTATTGAGTCTTAGTCCGTAGTTCAATTGAAATGGAGTATGTATTGGTTTTCATTACATTATGAGATAAAGAGTTTGAGATTTGAATAAAAGCTTTGTTATGTTCATTATGTGGGCCCTATTATGCTAGTGTTGTTGGACATCTAATGCTCGCTATCTAGAGGCTTATTTGTCGACTGTTCATGTCTCATCGATCAAATAATTCTTTTGCTACCATGCTATGGGACGTGACACCTACGATATCCTACATGTCGAATCTTGCAGCTTCTCACACTTCTTTAGCTATATTTAGGTACTCTAGATTGCTCGATCATTAGACTCAGGCTCAAAAATTGATCACATAATGAGAGGGGCTTCTATCTTCGAGTGGGATAACTACTTTGGCTCCATAAGTCAGTTGGAAGGGGGTCTCACAGTTGAAGCTCTTGGTGTGGTTTTGTAGGCCTAAAGCATGCTCGATAATTCCTCTAGCTAGCTTCCTTAGCCCTTTTGAGTCTAATCTTAAACCCTTTGAGAAGAGTTTTGTTCACATTCTTGACTAGGTTGTTGGCTTCAGGGTTAACTACTGAGGTGAAATGGTTACGAATCCTTAGGTCGGTATATTTCTCCTTGAAGTAGGAGCAATTGAATTGTCGACCATTATCTCTTACTATCACTTGAAAAATATTGAAACGATAGATGATCGATTGTCAAACGAACTTCTAGATGACTTTGTCAGTTATTTTGGTTGTTGCCTTGGCCTCAATTCACTTTGTGAAGTAGTCAACCGCTACTATGATAAACTTCTTCTATGCTTGGGTCGTCTGGAACGGTTCTAGAATTCTATTCTCCATTAAGTAAATGGGTATGGCTCGAATAGGGTTGTGAGAGAGATAGCCGACTGATGGATGAGTAGTCATACTTTTGATAGTGATCGCATTTACTGACATAGTCCGAAGCAATGGCCAACAATATTGTAACGACCCATATTTTGAATCATAAACAAATATGATAATGGATGAAAATAATTATATAAGGATTCCAATTGGATTTTATTTTTAAGGAAAAGAGCCAATAGAAAAGTCTCATTAGTACATGTGGGAAATACTGATAAGAAAGAGGTGGTAAGATTTATTTGAGGGATGGTAAACTATAATTTTATAGGGGATCAGATAGTAAGATTACCGATTGGCATAAGTCCATGTGGAGCTTAGGGTAAGAGTTCAATTAAAATGTCAATTGCTTGATCACTGGAACGTTGGTTCCTAAAACCTGACCCTATCTGTCGACAGATTATGTGTGTCTGTCGACAGATGACTTGCCTGTCAACAAGTCTTGATGGGTCTATCGATAGCTATTACGCCAAACCTTCATCCCAGAAGCTTGATCCATTACCAAGTCTGTCGTCTGTCGACAACCAACCTTGGAATTGTCGACACACACACCTTGTACAACCTGAATCCTTAAAACATAGACAAATAGGAAATGATTAGGTAAAGGGATTCTATTAAGATTTTCTTTGGGCAAAGGAGTCACCAATGAAAGAGAGCATGTAATGAGTGGGAAATTTATGAAGGGGAATGAGAACTTAGAATTTCTAACCAACTATGGAGGTCTAATAGGTAGAATTCCAAAAACTTAGATGAATATAGAGCCCATTAACATAGGCTAGTAACTCATGAAAACCATTGGTGAAAACCATTTGGGGCTTGCTAAGCCCTTGTTCAGTAACCAATATGGCGTCAAACTGCAACAGGATGATTGCTAGACCATTTGTTCAGTAACCACTATGATTATGACATCAATCGATGTACAGGCCAATTTCAAGACAGCTGGATACCTTGTTCAACAATCGAAACCCTTAGTCACCAATCGATCCCCACTTACATGTTCAATCGAAAGGATAGAAGACCAAAAGCTAGAATGGGCACCAATCGAAAGTCCCATTAGGGTTGGACAGCAATCGATGTCCATAACACCAATCGGACGGTTTTAGGACCATTCCATTCACCAATCGATATTGGACCTTTTTCTTTACCAATCGATGGCCTCAATCACAAATCGATGGTTTTAATCGATATATCCTTCACCAATTGATTGCCTTGTTAGTCACCAATCGATATTTCCTTCACCAATCAATTGCATTTATCATCAGTCGATGGCCTTAGTCGCCAATCAATAGCCACATGAATCGATTGCCTTCTTACGACAATTGATTGTCATGTTGTTAGTCCCCAATTGATTACCTTATTACTCAGTAATCGGTAGGATTCGACTCAGAGAAATGTGTGAAGATGTCGACACTTGGATGATGTCTGTCGACACATGTATATGTGTTCGAAAATTGTGTGTGTGTGTGTCAACGCACATGAGGGATCAACTTAACATTTGCAAGCCTGGTGTGTGTCTGTCAATAGCTGCTTGGGTGTTTCGACACCTGCTGATAGTCAACTTGTACTGTTCCTTCAATAGACGTATGATTTTTAACACCAATTGGTTTGGAGCTTGGTCTCCAATCGATGACAGCTTAAGGACGAATGCTCTAAAGAAGGCATGGGTGGTTCTTTCCTACCCCCATCCTTTCCTCAGAAAAGGTCAACATAGATATGGCCAAGTATGGTGGGTCTGCCCTTTCCCCAGACCAAGTCAAGGTTAGGTAAGACATGGCATGGGTTGGGCATGGTCGCATGACCCATGTATAGCCAAATTGGACCTGACTGTCCTTTTTGTCCTCTTATACGGAATAAAGAAAGGCCTTAAAATGGACCAAGACTGCTTAAATAAGCCATAAGACCCTTCTTCGTCGAATATTATGCCTTTTCTTGTCCCTAAAGGCCGTCTAGATCTTTCCTCTCTACACCTTTCTACGTTGACTTGAGAACAGCCGAAGGTCATCTTGGACCTTTAGAGCTCCTCGTTTTCTCATCCTTAAATGTGACCTACTGGAGAAACGTGGAGCTCTAAAGGTGTGGAGCACTCCGGAGCTGGAAGGGATGATCCTGCAGCTTGGAGTTCTTCATCCTTTGGCCACTGCCTCGACCTGTAGAAGTTGGAGGTTAAGAAGATCTTCTTGGCCGCTTCTGCAACCTTAGGAGTTTGGAAATTAAGAACAACCCAAGAGGTAGGCTTTCTCGGGCACAAACTAAATGTCTTGCAATATCCCAAATTTTGATTGCATCTTGATTGCATCTAATTTGCCTAACTTCTGTCCAAGTAATATGTTTAGGATTCCTTGATCCTCACACCATCGTAAGCCCCTCTTGTTTGTCCCATTTCTGATTAGTGAGTGTAGAGTTCCCAGATATTCCCCATAAAGAAAACCATTTGACTTGTCTTGATCCATGCATTTCTGGAACCGTTAGATTGGAATTGCAACCCTCAAGTTCTTTCATGTGATGGTTTCAACAACTTCCTTGTTGGAAACATGATATGATCCTTCTGAAAAAATATCAGGTTCTGCCCACCATTGAACTCTTCCTATTGGCATCATTGCGTCTGATGCATCCTTGAGTTATTCATAGACCCATTTCATTCATGTTTCAAGTACATTTCGACTGGCACTTTGTGGCATTTCGATTGGCCCTTCTGCCCACTTCGACTGCTCATTTGAACATGTGACTACCTTGTGATCTTTCCATAGAAGAGTAACCAGCATGACAGTAACCTAAGTATCTTGTACATGTTAAAAGTGGTAAGAATGTGAAGATTATTCTAATGACTCCTAATTACTTGATTTCTATTTCCTATATGATTCAACTAAAATTTCAACTTTGAATATGCTTGCCTAGAATGTGAAATCAAGGAAAATGTATAGGGACCCACTTGACCCCTTGATCTGTCAAATCCTCATTCACTTTGTTCACTAAATCCTTGGCACTCCATACTTGAAAATCCTTGAACTAAGCTTATGTTTTTGGCTTCTATGATATCCTACAGTTATGTCCTTTTTGACTCCAATGGCCATAATGTTCTTGAGATCGGCACTACTTAGGACTTCGGTCCACTGATCAAATGCCCACGCAATGGGGTCAGATCCGGTCCTGGGGAGGAACACCCCAACGTACTTAATAACCTGGGGAGTATGGATCAAATTCAATGGTGCTTGGCATTGGCATCCCTATATATGCGATTGAAAGTGCCTCTTGTTATATGTTAAGATTAAGTCATGAGATGACCTATTGACTTGATATGATTGTTTGCTTGACTGATAAGTTTGATTTGTTTGAAAACGATCGATCTTGATCAATTGTCATATACTCAATTGAAAATCCTTGTATGGATATTTATTGTTCTTATGACTTGATGATCCCTCGGATCTGTCTTGATAACAGCATAACTTGAATTGATATCTTATAATATGCACTCTTGATTTGATATAAGCATGCTTCCTATTCATACACGAAATTATGTCTATTATCCTTAAATTATGTTTGTCAAAAATAAATTACTTATACTTTGCACTCACCTTGAGATGTAATTCCTACTGGACTAGTTTCCTCATAAACCTATCTAACATTTCAGGAAATCTGAAAATGAGATTAGCATGTGGAGCATGAAGCACCTTAGAGGAGTCTTATCTTGTTACAAGATGTGTGGACTGTGAGAATTATGTTTTAAGCACTTTAAAATTTTTAATTTTATCTTTAAATTTGATTTATTTGGCTTTTATTTATTTACATGGACATGGTCTTGTTTAATTCGTTTGACCTCCCCCACTAACCTCGGTTAGTGTTAATTATATCAGCATAAAGACTGACCCCTGATTAACCATCAGACAACCCCTGTAAATAGGAGAGTATGACTCACATTTGAATGAAATGATTATACCTGAAAGAAAACACAATTGCAACATGCCACTCATTTTTTTGGATTTTTTATTTTTATTTCATTTTTATTGATTTTTAAATTCAATTTTCTCATTTTTGGTATTTTAGAATTATTGATTTCATTTATTTAACCATTTTCGTTATTTATTTATTAAATTAGGATTATATGGCTTAAATTAACGTTTTCATTTATTTATTTGATTTGAATGGAGATTATTCAAGGTGGATCAAAAATGACATGAGACATGACTTGTTTGTTGATTTTATGTTATTGAAAATTAGATAACAATGTTTGTGAAATATTTTGTTAAGGTGGTTGAAAAATTGGTTGGTTTTGATTAAGAAATCAAGTAGTGAAGTATTCTAAAATAAACGTGACACTACTTATAATTATCCATATAATGGTAATTAAATGGAGACATTAGCCCAATGGGCCCATTAAACATCACGCGGCGTCAAATGCCGGCCCAATTAAGCATCGCTAGGCCCAATAAGCATGAAACATCATAATTATTTGTGTGAAAATACAAGTTCGGCCCAATAAGCAGTCTGAGGCCCAATAAGAAGTTTGGCCCAATAAGAATTATGGCCCAATAAGGCAAGCCCAATAGACCTTGTTTCTGAACTTGAGAGAATTAAATCGTGCCTTGCACGATGTTCTTTAGGACTACCTTGCAGACCCTTTCCCAGACTGCCTTGCAGTCTCTTCCCAGAGCCTTGCTCTAGTTTTCTCTCTCCAAAAATCCACCCCCCTTGCCCCCCCCCCCTCTCCTTTTATAGTGAATGGAGGAAGCACCCTGGCCGGAGGTCTATATGTTTCTCTAGGGGGTTTTACGCAATTTTTCGATTGTGTACTTGCATTTTAGTCCCCCTTTTTTCCTTTTTCTTTCTATTTCTCCTTTCCTTTTTTTCTGTTTGGATTTCCCGATTTGGCTCTGTGCGAAATAGAGCAAGGAGGAGGAGGGTCTCGTGACCTCCCCCCCCCTTCTTCCTTCCTGCCGACGGCGCGAGCAAGGCAGGGCGGCGACGGCTAAGGTGCGGGACTGCAACAGCAGCGGCGGCAAAGCAGCGCACGGCGAGGGAGAGCAGCAAGGGGGCCAGCAGTGACTCCCCACGTAGAGTAGCCAGCGGCAACGGCCAAGGGGGAAGCCAATGGCGTGTGAACAGCAGCAGCGGCGGGAGCAAGGCGGCGGTGGCTGGAGCAACAGCGGCGAGGGCAAGACTGGGCGGCGGCGGCTGGAGCAGCAGCAGCGAGGGCGAGCAGTAGCCGCAGCAAGGTAGGCGGCGGTGAGGCTGGGCGGTGAAGGTGCCTGCGGCGGGGGCTGGGGCCAGCGGCGGTCCACCCAGGTAGGGGTGGCGGTGGCGTCTTCTCCTCCCCAGCTCCATCTTCCCTCTCCTGTCGTGGGAAACACCAGGCAGAGGAGAAGCCTTGGGGAGGCGCAGACCACAGTAACAGTGGCTACTGGTAAGGCCTCCCGCCTCTCTCTTTTCTTCAGTTTTCCATTATTTATTCTATTTATTCGCCCCTTTTCTGTTTCTTTTATGGAATCGGACAGTAAAAATTCGGCACAACAAATGCCCCCCACGAGACTGGCGTCCGAGAGTGAAACTAGGGGCGACTGTCTCGTGTGAATCTTTCCAGTTGTATTTTAGCACATGTTGCCCTTCAGATGGTCCATTTCATTTATTCTGCCGATGCATTTCGGCCATTTTGACTTTGTTAAGTCCCATGTTGGAGATGTTATACTTGTGAATTGATATGTCATAGCTTATGACATACTTGCAGTAAACTTTCCATTTCTTTTGGACTTGCAGTACCGATGACCATCATCTCATGACAACAATGCCAAAATTTTGCTTTATGCATTGAGAATCGTGACTTTGCTGCAATATATCTTCTGATAAGCTACTTTATCATTTTCTTTTCTCGTTCTTTTGTGGCAAAAATATGATCCCCTGTTGTTTTGACCTTGCAGAGTTGGATCAGGTACATGACATTGAAGGAGATTACTTGGAGCCGAAAATCATGGAAACCCAACTGACTGTTTTGCAAGTAGAGACTGCTATAACTTCTACAAAAAGTGTGCAAGCCATGAATTGGCATAAGATAACGACCTCGCTTATGCCTGACGAGTTATTCATGCCATCTTTTGTACATGTTGACCTTCTGAGGATAGGCGACACTGGAGCATAGAGTTGCTTGAGGGATGTTGTTTTTAGCATCATACATGCTATCCATTCATTTTGACTTCTCCTTATTCGGCTATCCCAAGGGCCTGTCTTGGGACCAAGACTTTTATTTTCTATATACATTGTGCTTCTGAATTTCACCATCAACATGTGATCTTTATTGATAAGGGATTTTAAGGCTTCCCCAAAAGCCATGAGCTATCTCATTTAGAGGATTAGGGCTCCTCTGGGGTGATAACATGCTTGTGTTAGAGAATTAAGGCTTCTCTATAGCCATAATTTTGATGAGAGGATTGAGGCTCCCTCGAGCTTGTGATTTTGGGTGAGAGGATTGAGGCTCCCTCAGGCACGTGATTTGGGTGAAAGGATTGAGGCTCCCTCGAACACGTAATTTGGGTGAGAGGATTGCGGCTCCCTTGGGCACATGATTTGGGTGAGAGGATTGAGGCTCCCTCGGGCACATGATTTAGGTGAGAGGATTGAGGCTCCCTCGGGCACGTGATTTGGGTGAGAGGATTGAGGATCCCTCGAGCACGTATTTTGGTTGAGAGGATGAGGCTCCCTCGGGCACATATTTTGGCTGAGAGGATTGAGGCTCCCTTGGGCATGTGATTTTGGGTGAGAGGATTGAGGCTCCCTCGGGCACGTAATTTGGGTGAGAAGATTGAGGCTCCTCGGGCACGTGATTTGGTTGAGAGGATTGAGGCTCCCTCGGGCACGTATGTTGGGTGAGAGGATTGAGGCTCCCTCGGGCACGTATTTTAGGTGAGAGGATTGAGGCCCCTCGGGCACGTATTTTGGTTGAGAGGATTGAGGCTCCCTCGGCACATGATTTGATTTGATTGATTTTTTTTTTTGTTCACATTACCAACCTCAACGCCCTTTCAGGTTTTCACCAAGCTTGGCCCCCTCTAGCTTTTTCCACATGCCTTTGCAGGTTTTCGCATTGAGGGGTTTACCCATTTTTGCCTGAGGCGCCCTTTCGGGTTTTCCACTCAGCTGGCTTTAGACCTTTTTACCCTTGATCCATCGTGATGAAGTGGTAGACAAGTCTGTCAGGGCACCTCATTTTTAAGCCCTTATTTATTTTATTTCTTTTCTTTTTTTTTAGAGAATTAAAGGCTTCCCTAAGGGCCATGAGGCTTTGAATGCGGTAAGGAATTAAAGGCTTCTTTGAGAGCCGTGGGATTTGGATTTTAATTCGGTTGGCCGATCTTGACGGTGTGTTGGCCAGAAGCTTAGGTTTATAGTCGGTAGGGAATTAAAGGCTTCCCTGAGAGCCATGGATTGAGAATTTGGATTATGTATGGTAGGGAATTAGAGCTTCCCTGAGAGCCATGGATTAATAATTTGTATTTATGCACGGTAGGGAATTAGAGGCTTCTTTGAGAGCCATGGATTGAGAATTTGGACTTATGTATGTAGGGAATTAGGCTTCCCTGAGAGCCATGGATTGAGAATTTGGATTCATGTATGGTAGGGAATTAGAGGCTTCCTGAGAGCCGTAAATTGTGATTTGGGTCCATTTATGGTAGGGAATTAGAGGCTTCTCTGAGAGCCATGAATTGAGGATTTGGATTTATGTATGGTAGGGAATTAGAGGCTTCCCGAGAACCGTAAATGTGAGTTTGGGTTTATGTATGGTAGGGAATTGGAGGCTTCCTTGAGAGCCATGGATTGAGGATTTGGATTTATGTATGGTAGGGAATTAGAGGCTTCCCTGAGAGCCGTAAATTGTGAGTTTGGGTTTATGTATGGTAGGGAATTGGAGGCTTCCCTGAGAACCTTGAATATGTTAGAGGATTGAGGCTCCTCTAGGGCTCATGATTTGACTTTCGACTGGTCTTGACGACTTGTTAGCCAAAGACATGGATTTTGATCTTTGACTGGCCTGGACGGCTTGTTAGCCAAGAGGTCTGGATTTTGAGCTTTTCGACTGGCCTTGATGGCTTGTTAGCCAAGAAGTTGGGGATTTGACTTTTGACTGGCCTTGACGGCTTGTTAGCCAAAAGACGTGGATTTTGACCTTTGATTGGCCTTGACGGCTTGTTAGCCCAGAGGTCTAGATTTGAGCTTTTTGACTGGCCATGATGGCTTGTTAGCCAAAGAAGCTCGGGATTTGACTTTTGACTAGCCTTGACGGCCTGTTAGCCAAAGACATGGGTTTTGACCTTTGACTGGCCTTGATGGCTTGTTAGCCAAAAGGTCTGGATTTTGAGCTTTTTGACTGGCCTTGACGGCTGTTAGCCAAAGAAGCTCAGGATTTGACTTTTGACTGTCCTTGACGGCTTGTTTGCCAAAGAAGCTCGGGATTTGACTTTTGACTGGCCTTGACAGCTTGTTAGCCAAAAGATGTGGATTTTGACCTTTGACTGGCCTTGACGGCTTTTTAGCCAGAGTCTGGATTTTGAGCTTTTTGACTGGCCATGACAGCTTGTTAGCCAAAGAAGCTCGAAATTTGACTCTTTCTTTTTTTGGAATGAGAGTTTTCTCTTTTGTTCGAGTTCTCCTTCTCTCTCTTTCTTCGAACAGAGTTCGAGTTTCCCACACTTCTTATAAGGGCGGAAAGACACAATCATCGTTGTCTCGGTCGTAGCCCCTGAATTTGATTATTCATTTGAATGAACTTAGGCGTTGTTTCGTCATTGACAACTCTTGTGTCTTTCTTTTATAAGGAATGCGGATAACTCAATCTCGCTCTTGAGAAAGGTCGAGAGAGTACCCTCATCATCTTTTTTTTTTTTGATATACCAGTATGATGCCCTTTTTGGGTTTTCACCACAATAGCCCCTTCTTTCTTTTGCCTGCACGCCTTTTCAGGTTTTCATGCAGCAGGGTTTACCATTTTTACTTGAGGCCCTTTCGGGTTTTCACCTTAACTGGGTTTTAGGTATTTTTGCCCTTGATCCATCTTAAAAGAGCAATGAATCAAGTCTACCGGGGCACCTCATTTTTAAGCCCCTTCTTTTCTTTTCTCTGTTTTTTTTTCTTCTTCTTTTTTCTTTTTTTTTTCCATTTGGAAGATCTTGCAGCGAGATCACTTCTATATCTCCAGTGTGTACCGAAGACGGATCCACCTGTTGCATTGTGTAAACATACTCACACTCGGAGTATGGTATAGTTTCATGTGTCTGCCATTTAAAGGCGGGAGCAGAACATTTCCCTTTTGGTCAACTACTACGTAGGCGCCACCTTCAAACACTTTGTCGACCATAAATGGGCCAAACCATTGGCTATGAATTTACTTTTGGTCAAGAGGCCATGACATCTTTTTGCTTGACCATGACAAAATCTCTCTTTTTAAAAGTTCTTTCTTTCACTAGCTTGTCAAAAGTGCAGGACATCTGTGCTTGATAATTTCGAAGACGTTGTATGCAACTAAACGCTTGTCTTACAAATTTGACAACTCTTCCAGCCGTCTTTCAATTAGCTCCCCTCGTCAGTAGGGAGCCTGTAGTGGAGAGCTACCCTATAAGATGAGAGCTCAATTTCAATATAAATGACTGCTTCGGTCCCATCTTGAGAAATAGTATGTGCAGCAAGTATCTATTGTATCCCTTGGATGATGTGGGGAAGGGACCCACTATGTCCATTCCCCATTCAACAATGGCCATGTCGGCGTTGTTGGATGGAGTTTGCTTGGAGTTTTTCGTAGCACGAGCCATAGGCCTGAAATTGGGGACAGGTTCGAGCAAACCGCTCGCAATCTGCAAACATTGTCGGCCAATAGATGCCTTTGCTATTTATGTTGATTTCATCATTTTGTTTTAGCCAGATTGTGGTGCTCCACACAGTCTTGCTGTACCTCCTGCATGACCATCTTGGCTTCTTTTGGAGATAGGCATCTCAGCAGTACCGACTTGCCTTTTCAGGTGTGAACTTATATAATGTGTCATTCATCAATTTGTAGGAAGCAACTCTTTGCAGCAATTGCACTCGCTCCCCTCTTTTGTCTGGTAGCCAACCATTTTTTGATCTTAATAATGGGAATACGTCAATCATCTTTTTCTTGACTTTCATTTTCTTCTAGTTCATTTGCCTCGAAGGTTGTCAAACCATCATGGCGATTTAAGGTGCTTAGAAGCAATCTTCTATTTTTTATGGTGATTCCCAGTTCACCTTCCAAGGAAAGTTTAAGGACAGATGCGAGTTCGGCCAATGCATCAGCAGAGAGTTTTGACTTCTACTGACATGTTCTATTTTGAAGTGGTAGAACTTGTCGCTGAGTCTTGTGGCTGCCTCAAAATAGGCTTTCAATTCTTCTTTTTAGACTTCAAAAATGCCCACATTTGTCTGACGACCATCAATGAATCGCCAAACACTTCAATACATCTTATGCCCATTTCTAGGGCGATTTCCAAGCCAACTATGAGGGCTTCATATTCTGTTTCATTATTTGTGAGGGATTCCATCAGAGCACATGAGTAATGCAATATCCCTTTTTCTGGGGTCGCGAAGACAATTCTTGTCCCTGCCATATTTGTTGACGTGCCATTAGTCTTGAGAGAAGCTCGTACAACCCCATCAAAATATAATTGCAAATATTCAACTTGGATTTCTTGTGCTTCATAAGTTTCTTGAGCGGGGAGCACCTCCTCGTCAATCAATTCTATATTCAGGGGGGAGTCTTCTAGCACTGGATGGGTTGTTAAGCACTCTGCCTGTGTTGCCTTTTTTTCATTTATTTTTTCTTTTCTTTTCTTTCTTCTCTCTTTTTTTTTCTTTTTTTTCATTTTAAAGCTAGTAATACCCCAGTGATGCACACATGGCCGCAATTAAAGGCTTACCCTTGATAGGTGCCCCCAGCATAGGAGGATGAGCAAATATTGATTTTGTCAAGGACTTTCTGACATTCGTCGTCCCATATGAATGGGGCTCCTTTCTTTGTCAGTTTATGTAAGGTGATACCTTCCATTCTTGCTCTCGGAAGGATAAACATTTTCTTGAATTTTCTTTGAGGTTTTGAACAACCCTTATTTCATTTGTGGAGAGATCCTTGTCCATCTGGGCGTCATTCTCATACATCCTTGTTTCAATTATTGGAAGCTTTATGCTAACTATATTACAACATAGTGAACTGCGGGACCTTCCCGTGTCTCCCATCTGAGACCTCTTATGTCGTTGTGGGGGAATGGTGGTTGCCCCCTGACATTGGTAGGGTACCACATTGCTTGATATAGCTTGGCTCTCGTTTGACTTTGAACTTGAATATTTTGCTTCTGAGATTTTGCCTTTATATGCTCTGGCATGTCTTTCAGATCTTCGACCATTTCCATCAACTTAGTGGCATCTTTTAGCCAAGATCATTTGGAGGCTGTTTGGGTACATGCTTCCCTTTATAGAACACTATTGGCTATCCTTCAGCATGATAGGCCACAAAAGAAATTTAGAGGCTCCAATGTGTAGACCTCCTGTGGATTATCATTTGTATATGATTTAATGGCAGTGGTATGCCAACTTCTATTACTTGGCTGATGACCTTAGTTCCAAGCTTGACAATGGGCCTATGCAGCTGTAATAGCCTTCGCTCAGGATCCTCCAACTGCATGCTGAGCTTTAATGTCGTTGTTGCTTCTTTATTGACAATGAATTTTCCTTTTCTTTTTTGGAGATGCCCCACTATTTATTTGCCTTTGTTTACCTTGTTAAGGGGGCATCATTTTTGTTGAACCCTTGCATGGCTGTGGTGGAGGGAGGATTGCGGCATTGTTACCCATTTCCTGCTCTCATTTTTTTTTCTAGAGGAAGTTGTTCAGCTCCGAGGGGTGCCAAACCTTTTGCCCCCTCCTTAATTGGTGTTTGAGATGGTTTCTCATTTATTGCCACTACGGACATTGGCTATTTATTTCAACAGCAGATTCTTCCTCTTCTCATTCTTATTTGATTCTTTTTTTTCAAGACTGCCCATTCTTGGAGGATTGTTTCTTTGTTGTTTCCTTAGGTGGGGCGACACCACCGAGGTATGACTTCTAGGTTGCTCTTACTTTTGAAGTTTCTTAGGGGCTGGCCTCTTGTTTGTATTCATCAGGGTCCAGCTAGCTTCTTCTTGCTCATGGTGGAATGTTGCCCGAATATCACCTTCCACTACCTCCCTCGGGAGTGATATGCAGCGACTCTGGACAGCTCATCTAGCTATCCAGCCTGTCCCATTTGTGCTTGGTTTTCATTGGGACCTAGCCTGGGCCATAACATGGATCACGTTGGCAGAGAACGTGAGCTTTGGTTGTTGGTGTGGCTCCGGTGGATTCACCAAGTGCTCAGCCATGTCAATAATTCCATCTTGAATTAGTTTTCTACTCAATTTTTGAACAGATAACAATTTTCTAGAGTGTGACCCAGCACGCGATGATATGGGCAATAATGGGTTTGTCCACCATTGCTGCTTCTTCTGGGCGCTTGGGCTCTGGGTGTAGCAACCTGAATTTTTACGAAAAATAAAAATTTAAATAAAGAATTTAAAACCTAGTTAAAGGGATATTTAAATAGAGCATTAAATAAAACTCATTAGACGGAAAAGAGTAATGGGCTTTGCTTAATGGATCTTCTAGAATTTATTGGGTCAAAAATATGAATTTACAAAGGGAGAATAATAGGAAAATACCCTAAATTCGTAACTAAATTATTACCTAAATAGAAAAGGGGTATTTAATGCATTAAATAGCTAGTTTGAGTTATAATAGGATTCCTAAACCTACCCCATATGGGTTAGCACGAATTTGGATCTCTTCCTAGTCTAAATAGAGATTGGAAAGCAAGGAAGGAAGGAGGAAGTAAGGAAATTTCGGAATTAAAGAGGAATTAGAGTCCTATTAGGAAATAGAAAGAGGAGAAGCTTAATACTCTCCTAAAACCCTCATGGCCGACCCAAGCTCGTGCCAAAGGATTCCTGGACCAGAAGGAGAGGCCAAGGAGGAGGAGATTTCGTGGGGAGAAGAACCTTTCAAGCTCTCAACCCCGTTCTTCAAGTTCTAGCCCTAGAAGAGGAAATCGAGTCAAGGTAGGCATTCTCACAAGCATAATCGTGAAACTTTTTCTGTAGGATCTTCCTACCCTCTTGAACGAAACCCCCAAGTTTCATATTTTCCATCGATCAAATCTTTTCTTATGAATTTTCAAAGTTCTGTACACTTCATGACCCCGAGCCCTTTCTTAGATGCATATCTTTGAATCCACTCGTCCCCTTGTCATGAAACTTTTGAGTAAATACTGATGCATGATAGGCATCTTTTGCCCCTAAAAGCCCTAATTTTTTTGAGCATGTTACTCGAATTAAATCGATCTTGCTCCCTGTATCATGTTCTGTGTTACTCGTCCTTGTTCATTCTCAAACCATGTTCAAACCATGCTCTCTCTCTAATTCCTATTTACTGGAAGTACTCTTACATGTGTAGTTTAATTTGCAACTGATTTCATGATTTTTCATCGCGTATATAATTAGTTATGGATTTCTGAACAACCCTCTATCAAAAATTGAAGTCCCTGGTCCGCAATCCAATGTCTGGTCTGACTTCTGTCAGAGTCAGGCGCAGACAACCAGAAGGCGACACCTCGATATGTCGTTTTCTGGGGCCTGATTGCGACAGCCTCCCTGTCGCGACCAAGAAGGCGACAGGTGAGCCGTCGCATTCTCAGAACCCGATCTGCAAGCCATGTCGCGACCCTTTTTAGGCCCTGTCGCGTTCTGCCCTGACCCTATCGCATTCCTTACAGGCCTATGTCGCCTTCTCAGAGTTTTGCAGAAAAACTCGTGAAAAATATTTTGTCGCCTTCTTACCGTTATACCCCCAGTAAAAACCCTACTTAAAAATGGTGCTATATTGAATGTTTTAAAATACATATTTCACGACTTATTTCTATCTATGATTTCTCTTGCACTTGCACACACTTGAACCATCTATTTATGGCTGAAATATTACAGAAAAATATCTCATAGTGTGCCTGGTAATTATGGAAATAAAGTACATAAATTGCCCTATTTTAAAAGGACTTGTATTTGATTCTCGCGTTGTTTATATACCGATATCGACGCTCCACTGTCCTAGAATTCCTCTAGAACGTCGAGCACCTGCTTTATAAACACACTTTACTTGGCTTGTGGTGAACTCTCCGTCGGATATTCTTTCGCCGGACTAGTGAACTCTTGCACAAGGCCTCCGTAAGTCTCCTCTGATCATGGATTCCCACATGGTCGACGAGCCGGTTGTACCCTAACACCCATTACACCTTTAGGGATCTATATGATCCAAACGGCTATTAGAAATTCGCCCTTACCTTGAATCACGTCGGACCTCTGGACTTGTGTGTAACATGGCTAGCGGAAAAGACCGTGAGTTCCACCTGACTGTCAACACCACGTGCGTGTGTTGTGCAACTGTTACTATCGCTTGTTTACTCGTCGCATTACGTGCAATGTCCACTAGCTCTCATCTATACTCTAGTCGCTCGTCTATTCATGTTCACTCAACTATCTTGTCTATTCATCTAGTGCTCTCATCTATTTCTTGGTACTCTATATTGGCCATTGACTGATTGTCTAAAAATAAACAATATAACCAATGCCTGGCAATATATAAAGGGCCCGATCTGGTCCTGGGATGGTGTGCCCGAAAGTGCTAGTGCCCATGAGAGTTAAATGATCAGAGTGTTTGGCATTACACTCAAGTGCTATCTATCTCGACTATCTATATGACAATCATAACACAAACGTGCTATACTCTCTCGATGTCTAGAATGACAAACAAGTGCTATACTCGTCGTGCTATTACTATACTGTGCTAGTTGTGCTATGGCCATCCTGTTGTTCGTGCTATATTCGATACTTGTGCTATTTGGAAACTATACTCGATCTCGTGCTATTGTGCTATCTTGTTACCTGTTGTGCTATCTCTTACTATATTTTGACTCTCTGTACCTTCTATCTCTAGACCCTCTGCCATTAAATACGTTAATTATTTAAAGCCTGCTTGAGCCTGAGATTTAAGTCCTACTGGGCGTTATCGCTCACCCTATGTTATTTGATGTTGTGTTCTCAGGTGAGACCGAGGATGACACCTACACTCACGAGGAAGGGAATGACCAAGAGTGAAGCCAGGAGTGCCCTCGAGTCGTTATGTTATCTTAGAGTTGTAGTTAGTCATTTTCCTTTTATTGCAATGTAATTGGGCCCTATAGAATGGCTCTGATATTAGTGGTTGTAACTAGACATTTGAAAAGTTATTCAATGAGAAAGATTTGTTTTAGTAATATTCAATGTGCAATGGTTTGATGTCTAGTACTCGCTCTATACCCGTTTCTTGCAACTGCCTTCGCGCTCTGATATTCCGCGTTGGGGCGTGACACTGGGAGTGTCATGAGATTCTCTTGGAGACATATGTCCAACAATTCTTTTGTGTGTTCTCTGATAATGAATAAGGAGTGTTGAGCCTCTCATTTAGGGTGGGGGCTGATCTCCTTTCTTCTTTCTTTGAATTTGAGGAGGCGGGGGTATCTCCCTTGCCCCAACTTTCCCCAGGGCTGCCGAAAAGTCCACAATATTTACTTCTTGTGACCTGGTGCTTTCATCTTTAGGATATTTACCCTTCCATATGAAGCAGTGGGATTTTCGGCAAAGAAGATTTCTATCTCTGCCACTGTGTTGTTGAGATGTTCAAATGTCCGGATATTGGCCCCTAGGAGCTTTTCCTTGATTTTGGCTTCAGACTTCTTTGGCATAGTTTCACCGCATCTTCATGTGTCGGTGGTTGCTCACATTTCATGCTCATGTCACGCCATCTTTTGATGAAGTCCAGAGCAGACTCATTTTTATTTTGCTTTAAGGATATGAGTTCTGCTAAAGTGACTCTTATTTCTATCACTCTGAAGCGTTCAAAGAATTTCCTTTGCATATATTCCCAACCAACTATTGAGTTGGGCTTCAGTCAGGCATACCACTGAAAGGATGTCCCAGTAAGGGATGTTGAAAAATACCTCAAGAGGTATGACTCTTCAGTTGCTAATTCTCCCATGATACTCATATAATGAGCTATGTGTTCATGAGGTGACCCGTCCCCATTGAATTTTGAGAAATTAGGGACCTTTGGGTGTTCTGCTGGGAGCTTTTTAAAGAGATGGTGTACAGGGTATGGTACCTGATATAGGTCATAGGTAGTGGACCCCTCGCTTTGCTTAGCCATCTTTGCTTCAATTATTTGCTCAATCATGGCCCTCTGAGAGACCATCGTTTCTTCTAATGAGGTATTAATTGTGGAGCATCATGCCTTTGTTCTGTGACATGTGCCTCTTGGGTTTCCCATGGCTTGAATTGGATTTTCAATTGGTTGTTCGGCCAGAGGTTCTGTGCATAGAGTATTTGGTGGCAAATTTCCCAAGGTTGGTGCCGTTGTGGGCAATATAGCCTGTTGAGGTTGCAGCAACTGTGGTGATGGCTATGGCTGCTGTGGTTGTGGGGGTAGAGTCGTCCCCAACTTTTGCATAAGGCTTTCGAGCAATGCTCTCAACCTTTGATTTTCTTGTATTACCATTTCTAGGGTTTGCGATGAGGTTGCCCCCATGTGTACCCCTTCAGGAAATTATCTTTGTTCTGGCAGTATAGTGGGGTTGAAGGTGCCGGCAACATCCGTAGCTGCCACATCGTCATCAGGAGGTAGGAATTCTACCTCATTATTGATTCTTTCCAACATAGCACGTGCCTGAGCCCTAGTTGTTATTCCATGACGTATGCCAATATTTAGATTTTCAGGTATGTCTTCTACCGGGGGCAGATTGTTGATGTTGGAAGCATAGCAAGTATACACTCGCATACCTTCCTGGTGATCTGCACCGTTCTTCTTTTCTTTTGCCTAGGGCATATAGTAGCACCCAGGCGTTGGAAAATTGATCTTCTAGGGATATTATCATCCCTTTCATATTCTTCAGACTTGAAATTTTGCCTTGTTTTCGGGCTGGCTTGTCTTCTTTCTTGATATACCCCTTCCTTTTAGATCCTCTTTGCAGATCAACCAACAAAAAAGGGGGGCATTCTTTGGTCCGAGACCCTTGGGAAAGTTCCTTTTGTCTGTTGGGACACTTCTTCTTTTGAAAGTTTGCCACTTTGTTGGTCTTGCTTCATGACCGCTCTTGCATTTTTTTGCCCTATTAGAGACTCTAGGGCCCTTGTCCTTCGAAGTTCTTGGGCTTCTTCTTTGGTGACCCACACTCGTTTAACACGAGGTGGGCTGTATATTTCATTCTTTTCAACATTGGCTTTGTATTTTTTGAAGCTAGCTTTGTCAAATTGATTGTTTGGTTTCAGCTTTCGTCCATTGCTTCTTAATGTTTTTCACTGTGCAACTTGGCTTGTCTTGCCGCACTTTAGGCAGTATGCCAAACTGTTCTTTACCGTATAGTAGCTTCAGGCCGCTCCGGTATTATTAGGGTTTCACTTCCGTCCAAGCGGATCTGGAGATCGCCAACTCAGACGGTCTTGCCAGAACCTGAGATGCCACATGTTGTGGGCTTCTTGCTAGACTTGCGCTTCTATTCTTTCCAGTAGTTGGAGTATCAACAAAGTTGATGGCATAGGTTGCAAACATTTGTATCAAGTTGGCCTCCTGAGCTTGAGGCTCTTCTTTTGCTTGTTTTGCTTGTGAGCCTTGGCAGCAGTTGGTAGTACGGCTGGTATCACGCCGAGGAAATATGGAGACTCCACCACCGGGGGGAAATCTCCAAACCTGGTTGGTGTAGTGAGGTAGCCATTCCTTACGTGGTCCTGAACCACAAGTGGGCCGAAGAACATGCCCAGAGTGTGAGCAGTAGCCGCCATTGCAGAGTTATGACCTGCACAAAAATAGAATGTGAGTACATCTTATTGCTAGGGTGTTGTCTGATGGAGAGATGAAGGAAAGGGAGGTCTCCAGCGGAGTTGCCATCTCTGTGAGAATTATTTTTTAAACACTTTAATAATTTTAATTTTATTTTTGAATTTGATTTATTTAGCTTTTATTTATTTACATGGACATGGTCTTGTTTATTCGTTTGACCTCCCCCACTAACCTCGGTTAGTGTTAATTATATCAGCATAAAGACTGAACACCCTTGATTAACCATCGACAACCCCTGTAAAATAGGAGAGTATGACTCACATTTGAATGAAATGAATTATACCTGGAAGAAAACACAGTTTCAAACATGCCACTCATTTTTTTTGGAATTTGTTTATATTTATTTCATTTTTATTGATTTTTAAATTCATTTTTCTCATTTTTGGTATTTTAGAATTATTGATTCATTTATTTAACCATTTTCGTTATTTATTATTTAAATTAGGATTATATGGCTTAAATTAACATTTTTATTTATTTATTTGATTTAAATGGAGATTAATTCAAGGTGGGTCAAAAATGACATGAGACATGACTTGTTTGTTGATTTTATGTTATTGAAAAATAGATAACAATGTTTGTGAAATATTTTGTTAAGGTTGGATGAAAAATTGGTTGCTTTTGATTAAAAATCAAGTAGTGAAGTATTCTAAAATAAACGTGACACTACTTATAATTATCCATATAATGTGTAATTAAATGGACACAATCAGCCCAATGGGCCGATTAAACATCACGCGTGGGAGTGCGTCAAATGCCGGCCCAATTAAGCATCGCTAGGCCCAATAAGCATGAAACATCATAATTATTTGTGTGAAAATACAAGTTCGGCCTAATAAGCAGTCTGAGGCGCAATAAGAAGTTTGGCCCAATAAGGCAAGCCCAATAAACCTTGTTTCTGAACTTGAGAGAATTAAATCGGGCCTTACACGATGTTCTTTAGGGCTGCCTCGCAACCCTTTCCCAGACTGCCTTGCAGTCTCTTCCCAGAGCCTTGCTCTAGTTTTCTCTCTCCAAAATCCACCCCCCTTGGGCACCCCCCCCTCTCCATTTATAGTGAATGGAGGAAGCACCCTGGCTGGAGGTCTACATGTTTCTCTAGGGGGTTTTACGCAATTTTCCGATTGTGTACTTGCATTTTAGTCCCCCTTTTTTCCTTTTTCTTTCTATTTCTCCTTTCCTTTTTTCTGTTTGGCTTTCCCGATTTGGCTCTGTGCAAAACAGAGCAAGGAGGAGGAGGGTCTCACGACCTCCCTCCCCTTCTTCCTTCCCGCCGGCGGTGCGAGCAAGGCGGGCAGCGGCGGCTAAGGTGCGGGCCTACAACAGCAGCAGCGGCAAAGCAGCGCACGGCGAGGGAGAGCAGCAAGGGGGCCAGCGGTGACTCCCCACGCAGAGCAGCCAGCGGCAGCGGCCAAGGGGGAAGCCGACGGCGTGTGAACAGCAGCAGCGGCGGGAGCAAGGCGGCGGCGGCTGGAGCAGCAGCGGTGAGGGCGAGACTGGGCAGCGACGGCTAGAGCAGCAGCAGCAAGGGCGAGCAGTAGCCGCAGCGGGGAGTCGGCGGTGAGGCTGGGCGGCGACGATGCCTACAGGGGGGTGGGGCCAGCGGCGGTCCACCCAGGCAGGGGTGGCGGTGGCGTCTTCTCCTCCCCTGCTCCATCTTCCCTCTCCTGTCGTGGGAAACACCAGGAAGAGGAGAAGGCTTGGGGAGGTGCAGACCACAGTAACAGTGGCTGATGGTAAGGCCTCCAGCCTCTCTCTTTTCTTCAGTTTTCCATTTATTATTCTATTTATTCACCCCTTTTTTTGTTTCTTTTATGGAATCGGACAGTAAAAGTCTGGCACAACATGGACATATCATGTTAAATTCATGTAACCCTTGAGGGGTGGATCTATGAGAATGTCCTTTTGAAATAGAGTTTGTACAACCCCTTTCTCTTGAAATGAAAGAATCAAGTATGGTTAAGCTTATTGTGGATTATGTGATGGAGGAGCGTTTGTGATGGCATGGTGCCCCATGTGTTGGAAAGGGTAAATCTGAAAATGGTAAGTCTCAACCAAACCTACCTAGCTGTATCTGTCAACACTTATCATTTTGTTTGTCGATAGCCTGCCCCTTATCTACCAACCGATTCTGTCCCCAGCACTTCACAGAAGCTTGATTTTAAATGGTCTTATTGTAAGTTGGCCTCTTGTTAGTACTTATGTTAGATGACTGCAAGTTGGCTGAAATTTGATTAGTGTATCATGAGCATTTCTTATTGAGAAGTTTTGCCAATTTAGTTAATGGTATTGTGGGCCCTAAGTATGTTGTTAAGGCTTGGACTTCTATTACATCCATGAGCGCGCCCCGATGAGATGAGATCCAAGGAAATTTTGGATTTGGTATTTTATTTTCCATTGTAATTAATTGTACCTATTTTGGGGGGTTGACAGAGGTGGTATCAGAGCATCCCTGAGTGGATAAGGTAATATTAGAGCATCATCCTCTGTCACACCCCGAAATTTAGAAGCGGAATTAAATATCGAGAACGTGAGCGACACAAGTACAAGTATCACAGTCGAGTAATTCAGAGCGACAACTAAGTATAACAAAGACTTGAGACAATAATTGTCAGCCAAATAATTCTTTATTTCATTTCCGTCATGCTAACTTACAACCTTACATAATCAGAGCCAATAACAGGGCCCATTATTGTAATTCAAAGTACATAAGTCTCATGCCGAAATAAAACTAACTATTATAAACTCTACGAATCTAACATGCTGGCAATGTGCTATGTTGACAGGTACACTCTAAGAAGCTCATCACTCTTCCTCAGCCCATCATTCTCTATATCTTCATAGTCATCACCTGAAATATTATGGAAAGCAGGTGTGAGTGTGCTATCGCTCAGTAGGATTTACATCTCATGGTGCGGGCATACTTTACATAATTAACATGTTACAAGCGAGATACTAATACGCAATACTCATGGAAAACGATCATAATAACAATATGGAGCAATATCCAAGGTATAACATGTACGCGAACGATTCAATAAACAATCCCAATGACATTTACTATATGAGAAGGAACGATTAACAATGGGATGTATGACAGTACGATCATTTGTCAAATAGAGAGATTCAATAATCTATAACATGTACAATGGATAGAACAGGTTGAAGTCCATAGAATCCAATGGACAATGATGTATTGGATTAAATAACAATGACATGTACAATAGATTGGGCCATTTCACATATAATAGTTCAATCAATCATTCAATCATTCGATAACAATGTGGAAATTACCCAGATCAATCTTGCATCATTTAGGTGATTGCCAGACACCTCATTGGATCATATGCTCTCGCGATTATAAGTATTTCGGATGCTCCTCCCAGGACCAGACTGGGCCCTTATATACACAGGCATAGTTATGAACTGAAGTTCCAATAATTTCTAGTAATTCCATTCATTCATTTATGGCCAATATGAATTCCAAACAATAGACGGTTATGTACTAAAGATCATGTCAATGATTATAAGGAACAAGACAAGTGGACATGATCAATAGTAAATTTTGACAGCATAACAGCTTAATTTCATTAGTTCAATCTTTACACTTAGTGGCTTGGTTTCAATATAATAAAATCACTCTCATGAGAAGAAGATGAGAATGGAAGTGCTTTCTATCTTCTGGGAACTTCAATGGTACAACCAACTCGGTCTCCATGAGGGAATCCACATAGTACAGAGATTTACGGGGGTCTTAGTGGAAAGGTCCCTATTTTGCCGATACGAAATGACCGACAGAGAGTTTCCAATCCCCCAAAAAAGGGCTACCTATAAGTGCAATGTGTCTTGTAGAGCGTGTCTCAATGTCACAATCCATCGGTTAAAAACATAACGGAAAGCCATTAACAAGAAGGCATGACATGTTATAAACATTTAAGACTAACATGATTTATGTACTTTTAACATGTAACACTTTCAATTATTATCAAGCTAGAGTATGAACATAGCACATAGCATTCACATGGTAGACGGAGTCAAGTAATCATTAAGAACACTTAGAATAGAGATTCATGTTCTTATAACTTTCATGTGGGTTGATGACTTTTAGGCCATTGAACAACTAGATAACATGATAACAAAGTAAGACATGCACATGGTTAATTGTACAACTACATAAAATAGTCTCAGGTTGGTCACCGAATCGCGATGGGTTCAGACGTCGCAATTCAAAACCTTACACAGTCAAAATATGACTCTATGTGAAATCAATAAATCGCGATGGACCTGTCTGTCACCTTCATGTCGCGACAGGCCGATATGTCGCTACGGTTTTAAAAGCGCGACGGTAAGAATGGTCGTCTTCATAACGCGACAACCTATGGGTCGCAACGACTCATAATCGTGATGCCTCGATGCGTCACGTTCTTGAGAGGTTTTCAAAATCCGATCATAAAAACATGCATGGAATCCAAGGGTAGGAAACAAGTCAAATCGTGACGGTACGACCGGTCGCATCCTCACAGTTCACAAATGGCCGAAAACTAAAATGGCATGCAAAACGAGGGGTTAGGGTAAACCTATAAGTCATGTTTGGTCACTGGAAATCATCAAAAACATGTCAAATTTCTGACAGATTCAGTCGTCGCAATTTAAGTCACTGAATCGCGACCACTGCACTGGTCGCGATTCAAACAGGCAGACAGATTGTGGATTGGGTTGCGCAATCTCATGTTTTGCTCGAAACTCAAGGTTCTAGGGGCTTTTAGATGCAATTCTCAACGTGAAACTTGTTGGAAACTTGGAGATGAAGAATATTATGGCTTTGGTTTCACCTAATTTGACCTAGGGATGTATGAATCATGAGGTTACCAAGAAAAGCCCTAAAATTGCATGACAATGGAAAACACTTAATACTCTTAGCATAGTCAATGAAAATTGGGAAAAATAGGGGCAAATGAAAGTAGACTTGAAGAAATTTCAGATGGTATATGACATGTTAAGTTTGAGCCTGAGATCACCTACCTTTGATCACTCCTAAGGGAAGTCTTCTGCACAGGTTGTATATAGCACAAGTTGAGGAAGAAGCCTTGGGTTGGGGACAAATTCCTCCTCCTCTGGTGCCCTTGCTAGCCTCCTCACGTCTCCAATATGCAAACTCATCCCCAAGAAGTTTAGGGAGAGTATTTATAGATTTAGAGTTGTTTGGAGTCCTAATGTAACTAGGAATTGGGGAATTCCGAGTTTGGTTAATTCATTCCTTCATTTGAGGATTCCCATCCCAATATGAGTGGAAAATCTATTAGGAAACCTCCTATTATAGTTGTGCACGAATTTGGGTAGTTTTAGGAGTCCATTAAACTAGTTTTTAGCCCTAATTGGTCTTTCCAATTCAAACCCAATTAAACCTATGATTTTCATGATATTTTCTTACTTGAATTTATTTATGAGTCATAAGTTGTCCATTGGTCCAAATTCTATTATGGGCTATCAACACACATTGTTTGGATTCTACCCATAATTTTATTATATTTTTTTTACTTCATTAAGTACATGTGATAATGATTTTCTGACTTATTCCCTAATTACAATAATCAGTCGCAAAAGGCCATCAACTTGGCTAATCGGATTTTATTTTGCATGAATTTCTTCGTGGGTCATTAGGGAGTCTTATTTAGGGTTGAACTATAATTTTTATGAAATTTTTCGATATGTTCTCGTACAAACGATAATGGCATGTACGTTTGTACTATTTTGATAATATTGAATTATCATTTTTAATTTATTTCAAATTTTTAATGACTGGATTTCTGGGGTGTTACATACTCTTTGGCCCTACATCCCTTATTGGATTAAGAGAAACATCAGAGCATCATCCTCTTTAGCCCTGCATCCCTGAATGGATTAAGAGAAACATCATAGCAGTAGCCTCTTTGGCCCTGCATCCCTGATTGGATTAGGAGTAATATTAAGCATTGGCCTCTTCGGCCTGATCCCTAGATAGATAGATAGAATTATCATAGAATTTTTGAGTGGATAAGGTAACCATAGTATTGGCCTCTTCGGCCTTGATCCCTGGCTAGATAGATAGAATTATATGAGCTTCAACTCTTGGATTATAGGATCCAGATAAGAGTAGTATCAAGGTTTCAACTTTGAACCTTGGTTGGTTAGGAATGATATCAAGGCTTTGGCCTTGATCCTAAATAGGATTTCAGTCTGGACAACTAAGAGCCATCATACTAAGCTATAACCTGAATTATGGAAAATTCTATCATAAGGACTAAGATTCGTGTTTGTCCCTTGTTGGCACCCAATGAGTGGGTGGAGCCATGAGCTAGACCTGACATTTTAATTATAAAGAAGCATTATCAGAGCTACGGCTACTCTAAGCTACAGACTTAGTCTTAAAGCCTCGCCTTTTTGGTTCTAGATTTACCTAATGCTAGATGCGTTAGGAGGTACTAAGCCAAAGCCTGAATCTCAAGTTTTAGGATTTTGTTGTAAGAAATCTAGGCTTTTGGAATTTAGATGTGTCTAGCACTAAGATAGGACCCCTTGTCAACACCTAGGAACTGGTGGATAAACTCCAAATAGGATAAGGTATGGGTTATAATCCATGATGGAAACCTGACCCTGATGTCCAAGAGTAGTAGGTTATCTAAATATAAGAAGGATGTCCTAGGAAATGGTGAGATTAGTTGGAGCCATGGGCTAAGCTTAGAACTTCACTTGATAAAGGTTTATAGATTTGAAAGTTGAATACAAGAAGTAAGGGGAACTGGCAATCCTGATAATTTATTTTGAAGGAACTTAGACAAAATGACAACAAAGGAGCAATCCATAACACTTGTGGATGGACTAAGGTGGGTTCAGAAGGTAACCAAGGCATTACGACAAGCCGCCCAATTGTTCGATGATACTTTGGGATCTTTTGAAAGAGACTTCAGGCCCATGATCAGAAAGAAACAGCCCAATAACAGTAACGGACCCCAGAAGAAAAAGAAGCACAAGAAGAAGGGTAAATAATTGGCCCATGTACCTGGAGGGAGGTGCAAGCACTACAGTAAAGCCAGCACCACATGTCTGAAAATTGTTGGAAGGCTCGAGATAAATGTTTCATTTGTGGTAGTTCAGACCACAAGATTAATGAATGCCCTGATAAAGGACTAAGTCCAAGGAATAAACGTCAACGCCAATTTCAAGCACTCAAGGCATTGAGCTAGTTGAGGAAGGAGATCAACCACAGAACAAGGTCAAACCATTTAAGGAGAAGTGATGTCACTGTGGACGAATGGGGCATAAGATTGAAGAGTGTTTAAAGAAGAATGGAGTTTGCTTGCGGTGTGGAAGTAAGGATCACAATATTTGTAATTGCCCGCAACCAAAGGAAGAGACTTTTCAAATGTCAAAGGAAGACTACTAGCAACAAAGGGAAGGAATCCTCTAAGAAGAACAAGATGGACCTATGTACTTAGAATCACTTTGATTTTGAGTTGTAATCTTATTTTGGGAACATGTAAAACTTGGTACCATGATTGAATATTTGTCGGAGCATTATCGTATGGAATTTGGTGGTGTTTGAGATGAATAGATGTGTGTATGTGTGTACCCAACCAAAACGATTTTGATAAACTTAGAAAGTATGTCTTTTTGGCATCAATCTTAAGTGGGGGAGGCAATTAAGAAGAAGATTTGAGGATCATTTGGTAATCACAACATATTAGACCATGTGAATTTGGGGACCAAATTCTTTAAAGGGGGTGGGTGTAACGACCCAGATTTTTGAATCATAAATAAATATGATTAATGGATGAAATAATTATATAAAGATTCCAGTCGGATTTTATTTTTAAGGAGAAAGAGCCAACAAGAAAAGTCTCATTAGTACATATAGGAAAAACTGATAAGGAAAAAGGTGGTAAGATTTATTTGAGGGATGGTAAACTATAATTTTATAGGGGCTCAGATAGTAAGATAACCATTGGCATAAGTAAACCATGTGGAGGTTAGGGTAAGAGTTCAATTAAAATGTCAATTGCTTGATCACTGGAACGTTGGTTCCTGAAACCTGACCATATCTGTCGACAGATTCTGTGTGCCTATCGACAGATGACTTGCCTGTCGACAAGTCTTGATGGGTCTGTCAACAGCTAATGTGTCAAACCTTCATCCCAGAAGCTTGATCCATCACCACGTTTGTTGTCTATCGACAACCAACCTTAGAATTGTCGACACACACACCTTGAAACCATTGGTGAAAACCAATTGGGGGCTTGCTAAGCCCTTTGTCCAGTAAACAGTATGTCGTCAACCCCAACAGGATGATTGCTGGACCATTTGTTCAGTAACCACTGTGATTATGACATCAATCGATGTCCAAGCCAATTGTAAGGCCAATTGCAAGACTATTTGATACTGGTTCAGCAATCAGAACCCTTAGTCACCAATCGATCCCCATTTACAAGCTCAACCGAAAGGATAGAAGACCAATCGCTAGAATGGGCACCAATCGAAAGTCTCATCAGGGTTGGACATCAATCGATGTCCATAACACCAATCGGATGGTTTTAGGACCATTTCATTCACCAATCGGATATTGGACCTTTTTTTTCACCAATCGATGGCCTCCATCACCAATCGATGGTTTTAATGACCAATTGATATTCCCTTCAACAATTGATATATCATTCACCAATCGATTGCCTTGTTAGTCACCAATTAATATTTCCTTCACCAATCAATGGCATTAGTCATTAGTCGATGGCCTTAGTCGCCAACCAATAGCCACACCAATCGATTGCCTTCTTATGCCAATCGATGGTCATGTTGTTAGTCCCCAATCGATTACCTTATTACTCAGCAATCGGTAGGATTCGACTCAGAGAAATGTGTGAAGGTGTCGACACTTGGATGATGTCTGTAGACACATTATGTGTGTGTCGACACTAGTGTGCATGTGGCGACACACATGAGGGATCAACTTAACACAGTGGAAGTCTAGGTGTCTGTCAACAGCTGCTTGGGTGTCTGTCGACACCTACGGACAGTCGACTCTTGTACTATTCCTTCAATAAACGTTTGATTTTTAACACCAATTGGTTTAGAGCTTGGTCTCCAATTGATGACAGCTTAAGGACGAATGCTCTGAAGAAGGCATGGGTGGTTCTTTCCTACCCCCGTCCTTTCCCCAGAAAAGGTCAACATAGATATGGCCCAAGTATTGTGGGTCTGCCCTTTTCCCAGACCAAGTCAAGGTTAGGTAAGACATGGCATGGGTTGGGCATGGTCGCATGACCCATGTATAGCCAAATTGGACCTGACTGTCCTTTTTGTCCTCTTATATGGAATAAAGAAAGGCCTAAACAGAACCAAGACCCCTTAAATAAACCATAAGACCCTTCTTCGTCGAATATTATGCCTTTTCTTGTCCCTAAAGGCCATCTGGAGCTTTACTCTTCTGCACCTTTCTACCTTGACTTGAGAAGAGCCGAAGATCATCTTGGACCTTTAGAGCTCCTTTCTGCTCATCCTTGAATGTGACCTGCTAGAGAAGCTTAGAGCTCTTATGGTATGGAGCACTTCGGAGCTGGAAAGGATGATTCTGCAGCTTGGAGCTTGAAACTTGGAGCTTGGACTTCTTCATCTTTTGGCCACAACCTCGACCTATTGATGATCAGTCTGTCCCCATGCAATTTTAATTAATTATATATATACATATTTTGATGATTAACAAAACCAAACAAGAATTATCAATTATATCTATGAATATTTCATAAGTCTTAAGTACAGGAAAAATACCGAGGTCAAACAAGCCAATAAAGGTATGCATTACTACTCTGAAGCTTCAATCTTTTCAACATGATATTTCTCTAAATCCATATCGATTTATGTTGAAGTGCATAACGATTTTCTTATAAGATTGAAAAGTCATGTTGTTTCAAACAAATCGATGTCGTAACGATTCTATAAGTGATCGTAACGATTTTCTTATAAGACTGAAAAGTCATGTTGTTTCAAACAAATCGATGCCGTAACGATTCTATAAGTGATCGCAACGATTTTCTTATAAGACTGAAAAGTCATGTTGATTCAAACAAATCGATGTCGTAACGATTCTATAAGTGATCGCAACGATTTTCTTATAAGACTGAAAAGTCATGTTGTTTCAAACAAACGATGTCGTAACGACTCTATAAGAACCGCAACGATTTCTTTAGAAAGCGCAACGACTTGCTTGTTGTAACGACTTCATAAGTTATCATAACGATTTCTTTAGAACTCGCAACGACTTGCTTGTTGTAACGACTTCATAAGTTATCATAACGATTTCTTTAGAACTCGCAACGACTTGCTTGTTGTAATACTCATAAGTTATCATAATGATTTCTTTAGAACTCGCAACGACTTGCTTATTATAACGATTTCATAAATTATCATAACGATTTCTTTAGAACTCGCAACGACTTGCTTATTATAACGATTTCATAAGTTAGCATAACGATTTCTTTAGAGTTCATAACGACTTGATAAGTATCATAACGATTTGCTCTCTATAATGACTTATTATGTTCATAACGATTTCATAAGTCATTCAGTCATCGATTTCATATATTGATATCCTATTCATCTTAAAGTATTGACCAGTCAAAGCCCACATAGACATCTCTCTGACGCTTTTGCATTTATGAGATCTGAACATATCTGCATGCATGCAGACCATATCTTCTTTATTGTGCCTACTCTGATAACGTTCTTTAGACTAAAGCTATTTGGCATTACTATTTTCTTGACTATTGCTACTGACGTTGACTGACATCAGAGACAGCTTATCTATCTGCTATTTAAGATTGACATCTGTGTAGACCTCTGAACTAGCTTTATGGTACAACGTTAAACAAATAGAAGCCATCGGATATCTTTGAAGATCTCATCTCTTTGCGTGCTAAGTGATCAAAAGACTGTGACTGGAAGCTTCCAAGACTCTAGACGTCATTCAGTCTAACGACTACTCAAAAGAGAGACAACGGACACTTTAACGTCTAGATTTCAAATTGAAGTTATATATACAAGTCAGAAGAATAGAAGAATAACAACGTTCAGGGATTGGATATTCAAGCATTCAAATTCTTCTGAAGAAAGTCGAGAGCCAAGATCCTTCACTCCTCTTAGCTTTTGCTCTTTTGCTCTCCACTAGTTTGTGAAAATCTTGAGAGAGCCTGTATAGTTCTGAGAGTGTGAATTGTTTATAATCTCTTTGCTCTCAGTTCTAGTTGCTTCAGATCCTCGCTTATCAAAAGCTAGATCTAGGGGCTTGAAAGTCATACATTCTTCTCTGTGTGGTTCCCTTCGGGTGTGAAGGAAGACCTGGTGGTATCCAGGGTGTTGTTCCCTTCGGGTGTGAAGGAAGACCTGGTGGTATCCAGGGTGTTGTTCCCTTCGAGTGTGAAGGAAGACCAGCTGAGCTGGGTGTTGTAGCGTCTTAGGGGGACTGTTCCCTAGTTAGTGAAATCCTGAGTTGTTTGCTCAGGGACTGGACGTAGGACTCCTAAGGAATGGCAGTCCGAACCAGGATAATCCTTGTGTTGTGTGACTGTATTCCTTGTGTGATTGTTATTTAAACTAACTGCAACTAACATAGTTCGAAGAACGTTTGTGTGATTGTTTTGAGTTACAGGTATTTTCTAGATTAATTTTAAAAAGACCCATTCACCCCCCTCTGGGCTCGTCAACTGGGCAACAAGTGGTATCAGAGCAAGTCTCTTCGACAAAGAAAGGATCCAACGATCTGAAGAGTAAAGGTCCATGGCAGCCAAGGTAACTTTGAAGGTCAGTCCGTCAACCGACCCCCTCTCTTCAGTGGTGAAGATTATCCTTACTGGAAGACCAGAATGGCATACTTTTTACAAGGACACGACTATCAAATTTGGTCCATAGTAGAAGAAGGTGATCTGTTAGTCACAAATGAGAAAGCACAATGGACAGATGATGACAGGAAGAAGATTTCCCTGAATTGCAAAGCAAAGAGTATCCTATGATGTGCTCTAAGTAAGAAGGAATTCAACAGAGTTTCAGCCTGCAAATCATCAATGGAAATGTGGGAAAAGCTCAGGATTACTTATGAAGGCATAGACAAAGTGAAGGAAACAAGAATCGATATTCTTGTCACTCAATATGAAAGATTTCAGATGCAATCAAGTGAGTCCATAACTCAAATGTTCAGCCGGTTCACTGACATCACAAATGGACTGGCTAGCCTGGGGAAAGTCTATGAGATGGGAGATATGGTAAGAAAGATACTTAGATCCTTACCGTCCTCATGGACTCCAAAAGTCACAGCAATAGAAGAAGCTAATGATCTGAAGAGAATGTCTGTAGAAAAGCTCATTGGGTCCCTCATGGCCCATGAATCAATATGGAAAGGCTAGGAGAGTCCTCTAGCAGAAAGAAGCACTCCAACGCCTTAAAAGCTGAAGAAGATTCACCAGATGCAAGCTCAGCTGAAAGCGAAAGTGATGCAGACAGCGAGAATGAGGAAGCTATGTTATCTAGAAGGTTACAGCGAATTTTGGCTAAAAAGAAGAAATCTCAATCTGGTAGAAGGTATTTCAAAAAGAATAAGGATTTTAAGAAGCCAGATGTAAAAGAAATGAAGAAAGGAGAACCCATCTGCTACGAATGTAAGAAGCCAGGACACATTAAGACTGAGTGTCCTAAGTTAAAGAAGCCAGAGTTCAGGAAGAAGGACAGTTCCAAGAAGTTTAGAAAGTACAAAAAGAAAGCAATGGCAGTAGCATGGGAAAACAGTAGTGACTCAGATAGTGAGTCAAGCTCCTGCAGCGATGAAGAAAAAGCCCACTTGGCCTTCATGGCAAACACTGAAGAAAAGGTAACTTCTGACTCATCTTTTGATTCATGCAATGGTTCAGACTCCGATAGTTTAGAAGAGGCTTTCAATGAACTTTATGAAAAATATAAAGAAGTAACTAAACTATTAAAAGTAAGTAAGAAAAACATAGTCTGTATAGAAAATACAAGCTCAGATCTAAAATCAGAAAATGAACAATTAGAAAGTCAAATAATTGAACTTAAACGAAGAAATGAACTGTTATGTGAAGACCTAAAAGTTAAAAATAACAAATAACTAAACTAGAAAAATAGGAAAGTACAGATGAATTAAGGAAAGAAATTAAAAACTTAAATGAAGAAAATGATAAACTATCAAGCACACTAGAAAAATTTACTAATGGTAAAAACTCTCTAATATTAAAGGTGCTAGGAGATCAGGTAAGAAGAAAAATGGGTTAGGATATACACCCCCAGATAATGAAGAAACCAAGGTCTATCCTAAAACATATCCAACACCAAAATTTGTACCCGAACAAGATGTAGCATACAAAGTTGATTTTAAATACATAGAAAAAGTGACTAAGTTATCATGTTGTAGTCACTGCAATAAGTTAGGACATATTATAACTACATGCCCAACAAGACATAAAAAATGGATATAAAAGGTAAAATTAATGATACTAATCAATCAGGACCCAAAGAATTTGGGTACCTAAAGCTTGATGTCTTTATTTCAGGTTAACCCTCGAGCATCCAAATGGTATTTGGATAGTGGGTGCTCAAGACACATGACAGGAAACCAGAAGTTGTTCTCTCATCTCCAAGCTGAAGATGGAACATTTACCTATGGAGATAATGGGAAAGGAATCGTAATAGGCAGTGGCTCTGTGAATAACAAAGGAAAAACAGTCATAGAAGATGTGCTACTAGTCAAGGGATTGAAGCACAATCTCATCAGCATTAGCCAGCTGTGCGACAGAGGCCATCAGATCAAGTTTCAAGAGTCAAAGTGCAGTATACTGAAGGATGGAACAGTCATCTTTGAAGTTAATAGAGAAAAGAATTGGTATGTGCTCTATCTTGAAGAACTCAAGGTTCAAAATGTTTGCCTGGCAGCAAATAAAAATAAATCCACAGAATTATGGCACAGACGACTTGGACATTGCAGCGTAGATGGCATGAGAAAATTGCTAAGAAGAATCTTGTGCAAGGTCTACCTAAGGTCAGTACAAAGTTGGAAGGTGTATGTAAACCTTATGCTAAGGGTAAGCACACCAAAGTCTCCTTCAAGTCAAAGACGATGGTGACCACCTCAAAACCCTTGGAGCTCCTTCATATGGATCTATTTGGGCCAATGAGGACTACCAGTCTTGGAGGAAAAAAATTTGGATTTGTCATAGTTGATGACTACTCAAGATTTACATGGGTATCATTCCTAGAACATAAAGATGATACTTTTGAAAGTTTCGTCAGCTTCAGTAAGAAAGTTCAGAAAGATCAGAAGTTCAGCATTGTGTAAGAAAGTAGATCAAAAGATCTACAGAGGTATGATAGGTTCACTCCTTTATTAACAGCTAGTAGACCTGATATTTTATTTAGTGTATGCATGTGTGCTCGATATCAGGCAGATCCTAAAGAATCACATTTAATTTCTGTGAAAAGAATATTTAGATATCTAGCAAGATCTCATGACTTAGGTCTATGGTATCCAAAACAATGTGAAATTAGCCTAGTAGGTTACTCTGATGCTGACTATGCTGGATGTAAATTAGATAGAAAGAGCACCAGTGGTTGTTGTCAGTTCCTTGCAGGGTGTTTGATATTGGTCCTCAAAGAAACAAAATTCAGTAGCACTCTCTACAGCTGAAGCTGAGTACGTGGCTGCTGGAAGTTGCTACACACAACTCTTATGGATAAAGCAACAGCTTGAGGACTTTGGATTAAATATCAAATCAATCTCGTTACTGTGTGACAACACCAGTGCCATTAATCTCACCAAGAATCCAGTTCAGCACTCAAGGACCAAACATATTGAGGTTAGATATCATTTTATTCGTGATCATGTTGCAAATGGAAATATTGAAATATCCTTTATTGATACAAATGGCCAATTAGCAGACATTTTCACAAAAGCCTTACCTGAAGAGAGATTTACATCTCTTAGAAGGGAATTAGACATGTGCAATTTGTGATAAAAGTTTGCTTACAAGTGGCACATTAAATTCTTAGAATTAACGTAATTTTCCCTCCATGGCAATAAGCAAAAGAAATTCAAATTGTATTGTAGTAAACGCTCTCTCATTGAAGTCTGTTTGAATAGTCAAAACTTTTGTCGTTTTCTCCGCCGCTTGGCGCTCACTTTCCACGTAGCATTAATTTATTCATAAAATCGATGACAGAACGATTCGTGTCTCATCGTCTACCTTTTCCTCTTTACCCTGCCGCTTGAGCCGATGCCTAACAACTCCATCTCAATCCTCTGCAAATTTGAATCTTCCTCCTACTTCCCGCAAAATTTCTTGAGGATTTTTTCTCCTCACCTTCCGTCTCCACCCTCCGTTGCCTTTCCCACCTGAATCTATGGCCGCACCTATCATCGCCGGCAGTTTGGGTGGCTACAGCGCCGAGTTCCTCACTCCTGAGCAGCAAGAGAGATTTACTTTTGTGAAGACAAAGCTCTGTGGCAACAAAGAAGTAGATGTCGCTAATCTGAGGAAAAGTGGAATGAGCAGCGTAGTAGATTTGATCAATCAGATGCAGTGGACAGAAATTTCCACCTTTTCAGAGGTCAGTTATCCGGATTTGGTAAAAGCCTTTTTGTGTGTATGAGAACAGAAGAAGATGGGTCTCTAGTTTCTTCAGTAAAGGGAACAATGATTAGAATAGACCCTGAGTTGCTGAAAATGCTGTTCAATGTAAAGACTTCGGATTTAGTGGGGTTCACACTGTGGATGCCCAAGTGAAAGGTTGGGAATTATCGGGCCAGGATTCAAGCTGAGAGACGGCAAGATCGACATAAATCAACTATCCACCTTCAATCGTCTTTCCATTTTATTGTCTGTCAAATCTTAGTTCCCAGAAATGCAACGTTTTCATCTTGCACAAAGGCCGATTCGGACATGATGTACTGGGCCATCAGAATAAGGAGATAAATATGGCTGCAGTGATAATGGAAAGAATGAAGTTTGCAAGAGATCAGATTTGGGACACCAAGAGTAAGTTCAATGTGTCCCTGCCTTATGCCCACCTACTCACCAAGATCTTCAAACACTTCGGTGTTGATCTTTCTGGGGCAGTTGTAGAGAAAATGGGCCAAGCAATCAGGTCCAGAAACCTGAAGAGAGGGCTTCTCTGTGGAAAGTGTGGGTGGTTCAAGGCTTCAGTTGCTGAAGGCGAAGCCATCATTATCGACACCTCAGTTGTTCATCCGGAGATGGGATCAGCGGATATGACTCCAGAATTGCCAGTGGAGTCAATTTTAGCTCCAGCAGTTGAAGCAGCAGAATCTTCACGGCCCTCCATTGTAGAAGTTCAGTCTGAAAGTGCAGTAGAAGAAGAAAGGGCATCTGTAGAAGCTTCAGGATCTCCAGAAGAATCAGTTCAAACTTTTGCAGAAAGGAGAATTGAGGATCTCTTCCCAGAGGACATTATTCCAGATGAGGACCCACTTCCCTCAACTGTAGTTGCATCGATTCTGAAAGACATCATAGATTCAATTCCTTTTATTTCAAGTGCTCCAGAAACAAGTAGCAGAGTTGCAGATGAGACTGTGGCATCAGGCCACATTGATGAACAAATGGAAGATGTTCCAGTAGAGGTAGAGCACCTAGCTGCCCAAGGTGATTCTGTGTTGGAATCTGCTCCCAGTCAGGGGGAGCAAGTATCAGATGAAGAAGATGCTCCTATTGAGGGGGAGCTATCAAAGAAGGTTCAGTAGACGCAACTCCAGATGTTGATAAGGATGAAAAGCATGGAGATTCTTCAAATTTGGATGACAGAGAAGGGGAGACTGCAAGCTCTTCGAGCTCAGATGATGATCAACCTCCTCAGAACATGAAGGCAAGAAGAAAGGAAAAGAGGTTGCCTCTGGAGTTCCTCTCCTGGCTGATTCTCCATTTGAGAGGCAGGTTAAGCAGAAAATTGTCATAAACTTGAAACCAGTGATTGAAAGGCTGAATGTTCAAGGTGAACTATTATGTTCTCTCCAGTCAGATGTCAACTCTATATTTCTGAGTCAAGCTTCAGCCAACAAAGAGTTGGCCCAAATCAGAAATGCTATGAAATGGTTTAACAAGGAAATGAGCAGCATGAAAGGCATGCTCTCAGATATTATCAAGGCAGTTGGAGCTCAAGCTCCTCCTCCTCCTCCAGAAGCAGCAGCATCACAGAAGCAGCACCAGAAGCAGCAACAAAAGAGGTAGAGCCAACAGGGCCAGCTGATCAGGATGCAGGGCCAACGGGGCCATCTGAGCAAGGATCAGGACCATTGGAGAGTGAGTCTGTGCAGATAGAGGCAGAAGAGCTCTTGGCACCCAAGCCCCCAGCTCCCTCTTCCCCTCTCACACACCTATTCCTCCAACTCCACCATCAGCTCCTACAGCACCTCCTGCTCCTCAAACATTCAAGAAGCCTCAATCTAGACCAATTTCCTCTCCTACACCATTTCAGTCCACCATTCCTTCTCCTTCTCCTTTATTTGAGGCCCCTCCAGCATCCTCAGATGGAGCATCCTCTTCCTCCTCTGGTCCCTCCCTTGGACCAACTGATGATCTCCACACTACTTCACACTCTTTTCTTCATCCTACTCCTCCACCATCTTTCATCACTATCATACCTGAAAATGCTCAACTCAATTCTCCTTTTATCGAAAAGATAAAAGGATGTTGAGGAAGGGATCCTTAGGTCTGTGTTGAAAGTGGAGAACATGTTCACAGGGCAGATACTTCTAATCCTGCCTCCAAGAAGAGGAAACTTACTTCTACCTCTTTCTCTTCCTCTGAACCCAAATACCCTCCTTTATGGTTTTCTCTCACAGTGGACAACAAACATAACCCACTGTATAGGGAATACCTTTCAAAGTTTCTTATGCCACCATCATCAACCTTCCCTTTCAAAACCTTACAGATCATTTGCACACCATTTCCCATACTTCTCTTTCAAAAACCGAAAAATCCAAAATTTTCTCTCTTGCTCACTCCAAATCTGAAGAGCAGTGGGGCAAAGGTCACAAGGATCTCTCAAGAAGTTCATCTTGCCAAATCTGCCAGATTCCTCCGAGGGGACCACTCCTTGACTCTATCTGAGTGGTTCAGGATGTACTACCAAGAACTCTGGGCACCCTACATTCAATCGGAAATAAAGATGATCAGACATTTCATGCTGTTCAACAACTACAGATATATTCATAGACTTCCAGAAGTTCAGCTCTGTCAGTTCAGGAAGGCCATTTCAGCCTTGTCTCCAGTTATCTCTCACACTTAGATATTCAGGTAGATTTTGCTACACTTCAAAACCTGAGGAGATAGCCCTCCTCAAATTCACTTTCTTGTTATGGAATCCTCTGTAGGATCCATCATCTTTGAGCGTTTTGCCAGAGTCTTGGGCAGACTTAAAGTGCAGAAAGGCTACCTGGTTCCTTTCAAGATTCCTATTCAGGGAATACACCAGGGCCATGTAAAGGCTGAAGTTCTCTCCCCTATCCTGTCTGAATGTGAAAGCTCACATCTTCTGAATGGTCCAAGTTCTACCCCCTGTCAGCTCAGCAGCTGTCTGAACTCAATGAAGCTCAGGCCAGGAAGGCAAACCAGCTATTTCTCCAGCCACTTTCCTAGATATGAACTCCATTAATCTTGTTGATGACCCCTTCAAGGTCTGGGAAGAAAGATACAAAGTGTATGTGGCTATGCACCAAGCTCTCAGAGCTAACCACAATCACTACCCTGTCACCATGGACCAGTTCCTCTCCTGTGCCAGCTTTGGCACTTTCGTTTTCTCAAGATGAACATGGACAAGGATGCATATGCTGATCTTCTCTATCAGCATCTAGATCTTCATCTCAAACGGATGGCTCCCACCAGGGGACCATCTTACTCTGTGTCTTTTGGAGCTTTTAAAAATCTTTTTGAAGAGCAGGAAGTTCAGGCATGGGAAACCATCTCCCATTTTGCCTCTCTGTTGTCTCCTGCCTTCTATTTACCTGTACCTCCACAGTAAATGACATGACCTCCTGTGTATTCTCTATTTTTTTTCTTTCTCTCTTCTTTCTTGTCAAAGTTTTCTTTTTGCTTAATGACAAAAAGGGGGAGAAAAGTACACATGTCTGAAATTTTTAATTTGCTTAGAATCTTAGCATATCTTCTCTTTACAACAAATTCAGATACTTTTATCCATGCTTAGTGTTCAGTTTTGTCATCACCAAAAAGGGGGAATTGATGATCAGTCTGCCCCATGTAATTTTAATTAATAATATATATACATATTTTGATGATTAACAAAACCAAACAAGAATTTATCAATTATATCTGATGAATATTCATAAGTCTAAGTACAGGAAAAATACCGAGGTCACAAGTCAATAAAGGTATGCATTACTACTCTGAAGCTTCAATCTTTTCAACATGATATTTCTCTAAATCCATATCGATTTCTGTTGAAGTGCATAACGATTTTCTTATAAGACTGAAAAGTCATGTTGTTTCAAACAAATCGATGCCGTAACGATTCTATAAGTGATCGTAACGATTTTCTTATAAGACTGAAAAGTCATGTTGTTTCAAACAAATCGATGCCGTAACGATTCTATAAGTGATCGCAACGATTTTCTTATAAGACTGAAAAGTCATGTTGATTCAAACAAATCGATGTCGTAACGATTCTATAAGTGATCGCAACGATTTTCTTATAAGACTGAAAAGTCATGTTGTTTCAAACAAATCGATGTCTCAACGACTCTATAAGAACCGCAACGATTTCTTTAGAAAGCGCAACGACTTGCTTGTTGTAACGACTTCATAAGTTATCATAACGATTTCTTAGAACTCGCAATGACTTGCTTGTTGTAACGACTTCATAAGTTATCATAACGATTTCTTTAGAACTCGCAACGACTTGCTTGTTGTAACGACTTCATAAGTTATCATAACTATTTCTTTAGAACTCGCAACGACTTCTTGTTGTAACGACTTCATAAGTTATCATAACGATTTCTTTAGAACTCGCAACGACTTGCTTATTATAACGATTTCATAAGTTATCATAACAATTTCTTTAGAACTCGCAACGACTTGCTTATTATAACGATTCATAAGTTATCATAACGATTTCTTTAGAACTCGCAACGACTTGCTTATTATAACGATTCATAAGTTAGCATAACGATTTCTTTAGAGTTCATAACGACTTGATAAGTATTCATAACGATTTGCTCTCTATAATGACTTATTAATGTTCATAACGATTTCATAAGTCATTCAGTCATCGATTCATATTGATATCCTATTCATCTTAAAGCATTGACCAGTCAAATCCCACGTAGACATCTCTCTGACGCTTTTGCATTTATGAGATCTGAACATATCTCTGCATGCATGCAGACCATATCTTTCTTTATCGTGCCTACTCTGATAACGTTCTTAGACTAAAGCTATTTGGCATTACTATTTCTGACTATTGCTATTGACGTTGACTGACATCAGAGACAGCTTATCTGTCTGCTATTAAGATTGACATCTGTGTAGACCTTGAACTAGCTTTATGGTACAACGTTAAACAAATAGAAGCAATCGGATATCTTTGAAGATCCATCTCTTTGCGTGTTTTAAGATAATAAAAGAACTGTGACTGGAAGCTTCCAAGACTCTAGACGTCATTCAGTCTAACGACTACTCAAAAGAGAGACAATGGACACTTTAACGTCTAGATTTCAAATTGAAGTTATATACAAGTCAGAATAATAGAAGAATACAATGTTCAAGGGATTGGATATTCAAGCATTCAAATTCTTCTGAAGAAAGTCGAGAGCCAAGATCCTTCACTCCTCTAGCTTTTGCTCTTTTGCTCTCCACTAGTTTGTGAAAATCTTGAGAGAGCCTGTATAGTTCTGAGAGTGTGAATTGTTTATAATCTCTTTGCTCTCAGTTCTAGTTGCTTCAGATCCTCGCTTATCAAAAGCTAGATCTAGGGGCTTGAAAGTCATACATTCTTCTCTGTGTGGTTCCTTCGGGTGTGAAGGAAGACCTGGTGGTATCCAGGGTGTTGTTCCCTTCGGGTGTGAAGGAAGACCTGATGGTATCCAGGGTGTTGTTCCCTTCGAGTGTGAAGGAAGACCAGCTGAGCTGGGTGTTGTAGCGTCCTTAGGGGGACTGTTCCCTAGTTAGTGAAATCCTGAGTTGTTGCTCAGGGACTGGACGTAGGACTCCTAAGGAAAGGAAGTCCGAACCAGGATAATCCTTGTGTTGTGTGACTGTCTTCCTTGTGTGATTTTATTTAAACTAACTGCAACTAACATAGTTCGAAGAATGTTTGTGTGATTGTTTTGAGTTACAGGTATTTTCTAGATTAATTTTAAAAAGACCCATTCACCCCCCTCTGGGCTCGTCAACTGGGCAAATATAGAAGTTGGAGGTTAAGAAGATTTTCTTGGCCGCTTCTGCAACCTTAGGAGTTTGGAAATCAAGAACAACCAAGAGGTAGGTTTTTTTAGGCACAAACTAAAGTCTTGCAATATCTAGATTTTGATGCCTCTGATTTGCCTAATTCTGTCCAAGTAATATGTTTAGGATTCCTTGATCCTCCACCATCGTAAGCCCCTCTTGTTTGTCCCATTTCTGATTAGTGAGTGTAGATTTCCCAATATTTCCCACAAAAGAACCCTTTGACTTGTCTTGATCCATGCATTTCTGGAACCATTAGATGGAAGGGCAACCCTCAAGTTCTTTCATGTGATGGTTTCAAAACTTCCTTGTTGGAAACCTAATATGATCCTTCTGAAAAATATCAAGTTCTGCCCACCATTGAAATCTTGCTATTGACATCATTGTGTCTAAGGCATCCTTGCGTTATTCATAGACCCATTTCCTTCCTATTTCAAGTACATTTCCACTAGCCTTTGTGGCATTTCGACTGACCCTTCTGGCCACTTCGACTGCTCATTTGAACATGTGATTGCCTTGTGATCTGTCCCATAGAAGAGTAACCAGAATGACAGTAACTTAAGTATCTTGTACATGTTAAAAGTGGTAAGAATGTGAAGATTATTCTAATGACTCCTAATTACTTGATTTCTATTCCCTATGCGATTCAACTGAAATTCCAACTTTGAATCTGCATGCCTGGAATCTGAAATCAAGAAAAATGTATAGGGAACCCACTTAACCCCTTGATCTGTTAAATCCTCTTTCACTTCATTCATTAAACCATGGCACTCCATACTTGAAAATCCTTGAACTGAGCTTATTTTTTTGGCTTCTATGATATCCTACAATTCTGTCCTTTTTGACTCCAATAGCCATAATGTTCTTGAGATTGGCACTACTTAGGACTTTGGTCCACTGATAAAATACCCGCGCAATGGGGCTGATCTGGCCCTAGGGAGGAGCACACCAACGTACTTAATAACCTGGGGAGTATGGATCAAATTCAGTGGTGCTTGGCACTGGCATCCCTTGTATATGCGATTGAAAGTGCCTCTTGTTATATGCTAAGATTAAGTCATGAGATGACCTATTTGACTTGATATGATTGTTTGCTTGACTGATAAGTTTGATTTGTTTGAAAATGATCGATCTTGATCAATTGTCATATACTCAATTGGAAATCCTTGTATGGATATTTTATTATTCTTATGACTTGATGATCCCTCGGATCTGTCTTGATAACAGCATAACTTTAATTGATATTTTATAATATGCAACTCTTGATTTGATATAAGCATGCTTCCTATTCATACACGAAATTTGTCTATTATCCTTCAAATTATGTTTGTCAAAAATGTAATTACTTATACTTTGCCCTCACCTTGAAATGTAATTCCTACTGGACTAGTTCCCAAAAACCTATCTAACATTTTCAGGAAATCTAAAAATGAGATTAGCATGTGGAGCATGAAGCACCTTAGAGGAGTCTTATCTTGTTACAAGATGTGTGGACATATCATGTTAAATTCATGTAACCCTTGAGGGGTGGATCTATGAGAAATGTCCTTTTGAAATAGAGTTTGTACAACCCTTTCTCTTTGAAATGAAAGAATCAAGTAATGTTCATATTATTGTGGATTATGTGATGGAGGAGCTTTCGTTGATGACATGTTTCCCATGTGTTGGAATTGGTAAGTCTCAGCCAAACCAACTAGTTGTATCTGTCGACACTATCCTTCTCTTTGTCGACACTTAGAAGATCTGTAGACAGCCTACCCATTGTCTGTCGACAGCCTGCCCCTTGTCTGTCGATCAATTCTGTCCCCAACGCTTCACAGAAGCTTGATTTTTAAATGGCCTTAATTGTGAGTTGGCCAAAATGAAGTGGACTTCGTATATGACATCGATATGACGAAGTTAGCTTCGACTGAACCCGACCAAAATGAAGTGGACTTCGTATATGACAAAATGGACTTCGGATATGACGAAGCTAGATTTCATATATGATGCAGTTAGCTTTGATTGAACGCGACAAAAACAAAGTGGACTTCGTATATGATGAAGCTAGACTTCAGATATAACGAAGTTAGCTTCGACTAATTACGAAAAAATGAAGTGGACTTCGTATATGATGAAGTGGACTTCATATATGACGAAGCTAGACATCGGATATGTAACACCCCAAAGTTATATTTATTTAAAAAAATTAGAAAAATGTGATGATTTTTTATTGTTAAACATAATCACTTTCATGAGAAATAATTATCTTTATTTTAGGAATATTTTTATATTTATAATATAATTCCAGTGTTGTCTTTAGAGGTGCACACTCTGACAGGGCGTCACCAGAATTCGGTAACAGAATTGAAATCCGAAAACACATAATTTCCAAAAAAAAATGTGCTTGTTCTAGAAATGTAAATATCCATATTATTGACATACGGATATCAAGATTAAGTCGACACAATGATTTCTGGCAATTTTTTATGGATGAAAAATTAAAATAAAATCACCATAATTGTAAAACCTTCCAATTAGCTTATGTTTGAAATTTCAACTTGATTGGACATCATTTGGGTAAAAAAATATAGGGACAAATGGGCCAGATGAATTATCTCCCATTTACATAACCGATTTTTTAAAAAACTTTGCTTACGTAACCTTGGCTACGTAAGGCTTCTTACTGCATGGGTTAATAGGATTACACATTTTATTATACGTGTTAGCTATGAAAACTATATGGTAAACGGGCTACTGTAAAAACAAATGAGGTTTTACAGCAGCAAGTGTATGGCTACGTGCCATACATGCATGAAACCCGGCCTCTATTTATACCCTTCTTTGCCCACTTCCGTAAAGAGTTTACCCACTTGTTCCTCCTTTCACACTTCTGCTGTCGTCGCCCCTGCTGTAGCTGCTAGTGCTGCTACTGTTGTAGTTGTTTCTACTGCTCTGCTGTAGCTCCTGCTACTGCTCCTATCGTAGCTGCTACTACTACAACTCTTCCTGCTGCTACTATTGGTTCCTTCATTGAGGAGAAGAGAAGGATCTCCAAATTTTTCTGTGATACGTAGGATTCTCCTCCTCTTGTTCTTTTCCTATTAGAATCTTGAAGATTGAGCATCTACCTTGGTTTCACCTTGTCATGAAGTTTAGTAAAATTTTCATGGATTTTCCTCTTCCACTGTGTTCATATCTCTAGTTGAAGCTCATGTCTTTAGTTGTTGATACATGTACTTGTGTGAGCTTTGTTCCAGACTTGAGAAAGATTTGCATGAAGGAGTTAGATATATACAGAGCATTTCTTCCTTAAGTTTTCCAGTTTTCTATTCATGTCACCTAAATTGTAAATATTTTTCCCATTGTTCTATCTTTCCTTCATGAAGGATGTGTAGATAATGTACTTAAAGATCCATAAACTATTGTTAGATCCTTCCTGGAATAATAAGAACTTTAGAAGAGTCTTTAGTCGATTTTTAAACATTCCAGAAAAAATAACTTGCAGCTGTCTATAGACAGAACCTAGCTATCGACAGGTACATTGCTTCTAGAACCCAGAATTCCAGAACAACCAGTAGATGTCGATAGACAGAACCCATCTGTCAACAGATGACAACCATCTGTCGACAAACCTATAGCATGTCGACAGCTAAGGGCTAGATTCCAGAATCCAGTTCTGGATGGACCAATAGCTGTCGACAGCCACCCTGTGGCTGTCGACATCCACCAGTCTGTGATTTTAACATGAAGCAACCCTTCCCAGTCAGAGGTGGTACACTCTTGTACTGTCCAAACATGTTACCTTTCCACATTTTCTTGAATTCTAAACTATTATATCATTGAGATGAATTATTAATCATCATTTACATCCAACCTGGATTGTTCTTGAACATCTCCAATTATGACTACATTTTCTTGGATCATTAACATTGACTCATAAAAACCCTATTACATGTGAGATTTTGAGTACCTATGTACCATACTTGAATGTTTAACAGAAATGATTGTGATGGCAACTTTGGGTCTTTGGACTCAATTGAAATAAATGCATTTGCAAGTGGGGCTGATCCAATCCCGGGAAGAGCACCCGAATTCATTTACTGGCCTTACAGAACGATAATGGATCTACTGGATGTTTGGCATTGCATCATACTTGCTTGATTGGTCATCATTTTATTCAGTCATGAGTTGATTATGTATTTCATACCTGAACTAGAATGTGACTACCATACTGATTTCTTTTCTGTACAAGCTTTATTCAATACTGTCATCAGTCAAGTATTTTGTTTAACTCTTTGGTTATCATAATCTTTTGATAAGAGGGTGAATCTTACTGGGCACAATTGCTCATTAAATCTTACTCTTTCAGTGAACAAGAAGAGCCTAGCTCTTAAGGGGTGTGCTGAGCGGGACAATCAATCTCTAGAATCCCATAGATTACCCTTTTGAAGATTGTAATTATAGACGGAATGTTATTTTGTTTTCCTTTTTCTCATTCCTCCTATGGATCGTAATGAGGAGTGTTTTGTTTGTAAAGCTTCTGCTGTAATGTTAACAGACATTATATAAGCCTGGTTCTATTTCTTAAATCATTTTCTGTCATCTTCCGATAAATAGATATTTATTAGGACGTGACATATTATTTGGTATCAGAGCCTTAGGATTCGTAAACCTAGGGAATGACCAGTGATTTGGGGTAGAAATCTGGGATTAGATATGAAGGTAATAGAAATTTCTGTATAGTATATATACCTAATTTGTTATTTGATACAGAATGGAAATGAATGATCAAGAGCGGCTACTGACTGTAATGGAACTACTCCAACAAGATGTGGAGTTATATGCTCAGGCCCAAAGGAAGCACATATGCAAGTGAAGGAGGAAAGTACTGAAGCTAACCATTGGCGCATTTCTGTCAGGGAATCCCCATGCTTCTTAGAGTCTATGACTCAAATAATGAACAATTTGGATAGTCTGAAGTTAGGACAAGATATGCTGCTACATCAGATTGAAGGATATTGGGAGGTGTTGTCTAATGCAGCAAGGGAACTGTATCATGGGCCTGAGGGAGATCAGCAGCCATCTGTGGAATTTGCCATACAAACTTGAATCAAGATAGGAAATTTAGGAACTTACTTTTGTTAGCCTCTCCTTTTGTTAAATAGGGAGTTGTATGTATGAATTCCATGTATATATGTAATGAGAGGTTAAGGATGATGAAGACAATGATGTAAATGTTTCAGCTTATTAATGAAAAGTATGTATGTTATGTAGTAAAGAAAGTTTGTATGTGATGAATGTATGTGTTGGTTTGGGTAATTGTATTAATGTATGACTTGTTGGATGTCTCAGATATTTCTCTAAAATAATCATGGAAGGAGGCGATGCAATTGAAAAAAGATGGAAAGCACCATGCATGACTTGACACGAGTTATGAGGGCAGTGGCCAAAAATAATACTCATAATGGAACAAATCTATTTAAGGATTTTCAAAATTTAGATCCTCCAAGATTTGCAGGTAGTACGGATCTTGACGAAGCTGAAATTGGATAAAGGATATTGAAAGAATTTTAGGGTGATCCGATGTGTAGAAGAGGATAAGATACATTTGGTAACATTTTAGTTGGATCGCGATGCTCGAGCTTGGTGGGAGGCCGTAGAGTATACTCTAGAGGATCCAAACCAGATAGGTTGGGAAGAATTTGTTGAGCTGTTTAATGAGTAGTATTTTTCTGAGGTGGTTCAAGAGAGAAAGGCTACTGAGTTTGCTAATCTAAAGCAACTCAGAATGACGGTGTCTGAATATGAGGCGCAGTTTGCTCGACTATCTAAATATGCTTCTCATTTGGTCGCTACAGAAAAATTGAAGGCGAAAAGATTATGAATGGTTTACGTCCAAACTTCATTACACAACTAACGCCTCATTAATTACAACGTACTCTGAGATGGTCAAGAGGGCTTTGGCTCTAGAAGCTGCAAACAAAATTGTGGAAAGGATAGAGGGAAGTCTGGTGAAAGCTCTTCCACCATTGACCGCAAAAGGAAGTTTGAGACAAGAAATGCCCCTAAAGTACAACAGTCCACCAAGAAAATAGGAAAAGCTCCACTTGAGAATAAAGATGTTTGTCGACATTGTCATATCAGTGGACACAAAACTAAGAATTGTTGGCATAGGTTGGGTGCTTGCCTTCGATGTGGAAGCAATCAACATCGGATTCCTGAATGTCCTATGATGAAGAATGTACTAGCAACCCAAATCCCCAAGCCAAACAAGGGCATCTACAAGCTATTTAGGAAGTAGAACCTGAATCTCCGCGGGAAGGCAGACTCGTTGAAGGTACACTTTTAGTGAACTTTAAACCTGCATATTTTTATTTGATTCAGGAGCACCCATTCCTTTATCAGTCAAAAGTTTGCTAGATCTTTAGAAATACCATCAGTTCCACTACTTGTACAATTAGAAGTGGCTACTCCTCTTAGTGAGGGAAAGAAACTCAAAGAATATTACCCTGCCAGTCAAATTTAGTTAACGAACACAATTTTCTTGGTGATTAATATGTCTTGAGATGTGGGATATGATGTAATCCTCGAGGCAGACCGACTGTCTAAACATCATGTGATTTTGGATTGCCATTTAAGGCAAGTAACCTTTTTGGATAAGGAGGATTCCTCAATAACTTTTGATAAACCTCGTGTAAGAAGTATACCCATAATATCTGCAGTTAAAGCATGCAAGTTGGTACAAAAAGGATGTCAAGGATATCTGGCGTCCATGACTATAATGAATCAAAATACTACAGGGTTGAGGATATTTTGGTAGTAAAAGATTTTCCTGAGGAACTACCTGGATTAGCACCTAGTAGAGAAGTGAATTTCTCAATTGAATTGGTTTTAGGAGCCACACCAATTTCAAGAATACCTTACTGAATGTCAGTAGAAGAATTGAAAGAATTAAAAAGGCAATTGATGGAACTAATGGAAAAGGGATTCATTAGGCCCAGTACATCTCCTTGGGGTGCTCCAGTATTGTTTGTTAAGAAGAAGGATGGGACTTTGCGATTATGCATAGACTATAGACAATTGAATCAGTTAACATATAAAAACAAATACCCACTCCCTAGGATTGATGATCTATTTGATCAATTGTTTGGAGCCCAATATTTTTCAAAGATTGATCTTAGATCTGGGTATCATCAATTGAGAATTCAGAAAGGAGATATTCATAAGGGCTTTTCGAAGTAGATATGGGCATTACGAATTTGTAGTGATGTCGTTTGGATTGACTAATGCACCTACTGCTTTCATGCGACTGATTTTTTTTTTTTTTACAAAATAAGTCCTCAGGGTCTGCAACTAGGAGAGTGCCCCTATTCCAAGGAATAGAATGTTCCCACTCCACCAGTGCGATCAACTTAGCCTGGATTAAATAAAAATTTTAATACAAGAGCAAAGGGGCATACCCTGTCAACCGGGCCTAAAGCTTGCAATCCCAGACCGGTCCAAGGTGAGAGGACCTTTACAATCACGAGGTAAGGAAAAAGAAGAAAGGAAAAAGTTACTTTTCTAGATAACTTACAACCGTAGTTTGCCAAAGCGTCTGCCACCTGGTTCGCTTGCCTATAAGTATGAGCAAGGTTGACATGTGAGTGATGAATGATGTATTCAGGTCATATCTGGATCAGTTTGTGGTTGTATTCATTGATGACATATTATTATTCTAAGAATATGGAAGAACATGAAGCACACCTTTAGGTCACTTTGCAGTTACTACGAGATCATAAGTTGTATGTAAAATTAGTAAATGTGAATTTCGGTTTGAACAAGTAACATTCTTAGGACATGTCATTTCTAGAGAAGGATTATTAGTGGACTCCTCCAAATTGAAGCTATTCAGAGATGGGAACAACCTAAAAACATTATTGAAATCAGAAGTTTTCTGGGTATGGCTAGCTATTACCGGCGATTTGTTAGAGATTTCTCCAGAATCGCATCACCTCTTACTCAATTAACCCAGAAGGGGACTACATTTGAATGGAATGAGAATTGTGAACAAGCATTTCAAAGATTGAAGGAATGTTTTCATCCACACCAATTCTGGCCTTACCCGTAGAAGGAAAAACATTTGAAGTCTACATTGATGTATCAAATATCGGGTTAGGATGTGTTTTGATGCAAGAAGGAAAAGTTATTGCCTATGCATCTAGACAACTAAAGAACCATGAGAAAAATTATCCGGTGCATGATTTGGAACTAGTAGCGGTGATTTTTACTCTAAAGCTCTGGAGACACTATCTGTATGATACTCAATTCATAGTGTACTCCAATCATAAAAGTTTGAAATATTATTTCATAGAAAGAGTTGAACATGAGACAAAGAAGATGGGTGGAATATATCAAGGATTATGATTTTAAGATTGAGTACCATCCCGGAAAAGGCAATACAGTAGCTGATGCTCTCAGTAGGAACCCCATGGCAGAAATATTTCATTTGCAAGTCAAAGAATGGAAACTTTTGGAAGAATTCTCCACACTGAATTTGAAAGTTGAACCACAAGAAGATAAGGTTATGATTGATAACCTGAAAGTGCAATCTGATCTGTTAAGGCAAATTGGGAACAACAAGACAATGACCCACATTGGTAGAAATTGGAGAAAAACTTAATTCTAGATCTGATTTTAATGAAGATTCTCATGGAAACCTTCGATTCTGAAATAGATTGTGCATACCAGATAATTCAGAAATTAAGAAACAAATATTAGAGGAAACTCATCGATCACTATACCATCCATCCGAGAGCTGTCAAGATGTACCAAGATCTAAAGAAAAATTTCGGGTGGTGTAATATGAAGAAGAAAAGACATTGTGGATTTTATTGCTAGATGCTTAATATGTCAGAAATCAAGGCTGAACGCCAGAAACCAGTAGGAAAGCTAAAACCTCTTGAGATATCAGAATGGAAGTGGGATAGTGTTGGCATGGACTTTATTGTAGAATTACCCAGAACACGTAATGGATATGATGCGATGTGGGTAATAATTGATCGACTCACAAAGTCAGCTCATTCTTGGCTATCAAAACAAAATGGTCTGTCAATATATTAGCGGCCTTGTACTTAAAAGAAATTGTTTAGCTACATGGAATCCCAAAGGATATCATTTTTGACAGAGATGCAAGATTTACTTCAGACTTTTGGAGAGAACTACAAGATGCACTGGGAACTAAGTTGAAATTTAGTACGGCCTTTCATCCTCAAACTGATGGACAAACAGAACGGGTTAATCAAATTATTGAGGATATGTGTCGTGCTTGTTTTAGAATTTGGAAATGACTGGAGTAACCATCTAGCAATCGTGGAATTTCCTTATAACAATAGTTATCAGTCTACAATTCAAATGGCATCATTTGAAGCTTTATATGGCCGACAGTGCAGATCACCACTATGTTGGATTGAATTGAAGGAAACACACGTCTTGGACCTGAAATGATACAAGAAACTACAAAATTATAAAGTTAGTACCAGACCAAATGAGAGCTGCTCAAGATCGACAGAAAAGTTATGCTGATCGACGAAGAAGAGAGCTGGAATTTCAACAAGGAGATCATGTTTTTCTTAAAGTATCACCCCGAAGAGGAATCAAAAGATTTGGAGTTAAAGGAAAGTTTAGTCCTAGATACATTGGACCATTTGAGATATTAAGAAGAGTTGGGGAAATGACGTATTAGTTAGCATTACCACCCCATTGTCCAAGTACACGACATCTTCCACATGTCAATGTTACGGAAATGTTTATGATCCAGAGCATGTTATTGAATATCAGAATTTGGAATTACAATGAAACTTGGCGTATGAAGAGAACCTGTGCAAATCCTCGACGAAAGAAAGATTAAGCAACTTCGAACAAGGAAGTTCCATATTAATTGATTCAATGAAATAAGCGAGAACAAGAAGAAGCAACATGGGAACTAGAAGATGCTATCAAAACCAAGTATCCAGAGTTATTTACAGGTCAAATCACTTATGATTAAGTTCCTATCGGTTGAATTTGGAGGACCAAATTTTCTTTAGTAGGGGAGAATTGTAACACCCCAAAGTTATATTTATTTAAAAATTTTAGAAAAATGCGATGATTTTTATTGTTAAATAATCACTTTCATGAGAAATAATTATCTTATTTTAGGATTATTTTTTTATTATAATATAATTCCAGTGTTGTCTTCAGAGGTGCGCACTCCGACAGGGCGTCACCGAAATTAGGTAATGGAATTGAAACCTAAAAACACCATAATTTCTAAAAAAAAATGTGTTGGTTCTAGAGATGGAAATATCCAAAATTATTGGCACACAGATATCAAGATTAAGTGAACACAATGATTTCTGGGTAATTTTTGCTGGATGAAAAATTAATTCCAAAAATTAAACTAAAATCACCATAATTGTAAAACCTTCCATTAACTTATGTTTGAAATTTCAACTTGATTGGACATCATTTGGGTACAAAAATATAGGGACAAATGGGCCAGATGAATTATCTCCCATTTACGTAACTGATTTTTTTTAAACACTTTGCTTACGTAACCTTGGCTACGTAAGGCTTCTTACTACATTGGGTTAATGGGGTTACACATTTTATTATATGTGTTAGTTGTGAAAATTGCATGGTAAATGTGGCGACTGTAAAAACAAATGAGGTTTTACAGTGGCAAGTGTATGGCTACGTGCCATATATGCATGAAACCCGACCCCTATTTATACCTTCTTTGCCCACTTCCATAAAGAAGTTTTACCCACTTGTTCCCCTCCATACTGTTGCTGTCATTGCCCTTGTTGTAGCAGCTATTGCTGCTCCTGCCGCAGTTGTTGTTGCTGCTCCTATTGTAGCTCCTGCTACTGCTCCTGTCGTAACTGCAACTACTACAACTCTTTCTGCTGCTACTGCTGGTTCCTTCGTTGAGGAGAAGAGAAGGATATCCATTTTTTTTGTGACATAGGATTCTCCTCCTCTTGTTCTTTTCCTATTAGAATCTCAGAGATTGAGCATCTACCTTGGTTTCACCTTGTCATGAAGTTCAGTAAAACTTTCATGGGTTTTCATCTTCCACTGCGTTCATATCTCTAGTTGAAGCTCATGTCTTTAGTTGTTGACCGTGTACTTGGTGTGAGCTTTGTTCCAGACTTGAGAAAGATTTGCATGAAGGAGTTAGATATATAAAGTGTAGCGGTCCTCGTCGTTCAGACCCGTTAACCTAATAACGTGCCTGATCTGACTCCGCCTCTCGTGAACAAGTCGAAGCCTCGCAAGGGACCATTCACAAGTCCGTACAAATAAAGGAAACTCCTCAAATATATATAGATTGCCATCTCACTAATATTTACAAGGAATTTACATAGTCATTCTCAACTTTAGCCAGACACAATTACAACAGCAACCTGGGGCATACTCCGAGGTGCACAAAGAAAGAAGATTACACTGCTGGAGGTGCAGACCCTGCCGCTGCGGTGCGGCTCGGAACTAGACGA
>JACBKR010000766.1:0-69616 GCA_014218235.1 Colocasia esculenta
ACGTGGCAGCCTTGGATGCATTCTAGGTTTTTGTGCACATCTCTCCCACGTAAAAAGGGACTGCACAGAGACTATAAAAGGTCTTATCTCATCTGGAGTAGCCATTCATCAAAATCCCAACACAAAAGACATGGGGATCAAGCCAAGCAGGAGAGAAAAGCATTGAAGTGTTGAAAGAGGAGCAGATCAAGAAGAATGCAGCAGAGGAAGAAGGAGAAATATGCAAGCAACAGATCTGAAAACAGAGGATCGTGGATTGAAGGAGTACTCCATCTGATTCTCAACGACCTTCAATTCAAGTTTTTGCAGTTCATCTTCAACAAGGGACATTCAATTCACCTCTCTTCATTCATTTTATTGGAGTGTTCTTCTCAATTTGTCTGAGTGCTCCTGAGATCTATACATGCTTCTGTGCAAATTTCTATGTGCATGTAAGGGTGTGAATCAGATCAGTGCTAGAGGATCTGATTTCTTGTGAATTGATCTAGCTAGTGTGGTTTGAGCCGTCGTGCTCATGTGTGTGGTCTGAGCCATCGAGCTTTGTATGTATGTACTTGAGCCGTCGTGCTCTGTATGTGTGTAGTTTGAGCTGTTACACTCAACTGTGTGTTGTACTCAGATTTGAGTAGTGTGTCCTCACTGTGTGAGGGGGGTGGATGTAGGAATCACTGGTGTGATTTCCAAACAACCTAAAAATCCATGTGCAGTAGTTTGATCGATGTTCTGCGCTAGATGCATACATAGGAATTTCGCTTTACACTACTTGTCTAATGCTTCACGCATCAATTACACACAACCACATCAGATCAATAAGATTGTTTGTCTGAATGGATCTAAATTTGAAGTGATTTTTAAATTGACTTAAGCTTTCGCTGAGATTTGTGTTATATCTATACAACCCCCCCCCCCCTTCTATATCTGTTCATCCTAATATTTGATCCTACAAAAAAAATATTATGATATACAACAATGTATAAATACATAGACATCGTAATTGAAAAATATAAATAATATCTTAGAACCACAAATTTTTAAATATGAGCAATATTCACACAAAAACTTTTCAGCTTACTTTTCTTTACATTTGTTACATGAATTGTAAATAGTAACTACTATTAACAGAATCTAATAATACAAAGTTTGATCCTAAATTAATCAGATATATAACATTTTTATGTTGACAAAAAATAATAGGAACAAACTATGTCAGCACGTATAAAGAAATATTCATTTTAAAATCTTTTTCTTATACAGTGGGTAAAGTAACATCAACAAGTCGGGCATAAAAAGCATAAATGATTATTTCCCCTTCTCTGATTCTTAGTGATGAAAGATGTATGGATTGCAAATGCACACAGTGTTATATATAGTCTTACATATCTACAATATTGCCTGAAGAATGATCAGACACGTTAATAGCAAGTGGACATATATATTATACAACAGCATTATGTTCAATGTAAATAATGAATTATGATTAGACACAATAGTTCTACATAAATGTTTAAATATATGAACCGACAAAACTTCAACTAGATGCACAAAGCATGCTTGGTATGAATGAGACAAAAAATTAAAATTAGATTAGAAAAAATGAAAATGAATATATGCACAAATTTTTTTTACTAACTAAAAAAGTTTAAAGATTATATAAGATAGAACCTAAGTCATGAGGTGTGCGAAAACCTCCAAGCTGATGCAGACAGTCGATGTAGATGCAAGGTCAGAAATAGGTGATGCGACCTGCAATCATCGAAACGAATATATTTGTGTAAGATATACCGAATTTTGAAATGTACGAAAAAAGGCATTAAACTAAGGTGGTGTTGATAAAACTTAACACTTAAGTCTTAAATCTATTTGTCATCTATTCTCTAAATCTGAAATTTAAAAAGAACTTAAATATATCAGATATAATTTAAGATGTGTTTGGTAACTATTTAAATAACATCTAAATGTAGGTAGGGTGAAGATGCTACCTTGTAATAGAGAAGTTTTGAGTTCAAAACCAAGAATTGTCAAAACTATCTTTTGAAATTACTGGTCGGTGCGAGAATCGGCGATCATCGTAGGCCAGATTCCGGCGGCGATCTTCAGCGGATCGTCGAAATTCGGCGGCAGGTGCTAGATTTCGGCGATCGCCAGAAGTGGATTCTGGCGATCGGTGACGGAATCCGACGACACCGATGCCAGAACCCAGCGACGACGGTCCGACAAAAGATCGAAAAAAGGTGAGTTCTTAGCTTAAAAATTAATTGGTTTTTCAGATATAAGGGAAATTAAGATAAAATTTCAGATATTTTATCAAATAGTCTGAAATCTTAAAAATTAAGTATTTTAAATAATAGACATATATTAAGGGTTATCAAACATGGCCTAAGTTAAAATGTAGAGACGTTGAATGGGAAAAAACTTAATTTGAAAATTGCAGTATGGGATAAAAGAATACCAATCAAAACTAATAAATCAAGTTTTTTTAGATAAACTTGTCGTTACATTGAAGGTAAAAAAAGGTTTAGTTTTAAACATCAAACCCATATAAACATCAACATGAAGATTAATCTTATGAAAAGAATAAAAGCAAAGTTAATACATAACTTCTACAAACAATATTCTCATAACAGCAATACATGTTATCGTTTGTATACCGGTGGATAACATTACAATTTATATAAAGAGAAATCTTATGTATACAAATCAATTATATCAATATTTACAGTAACTCATATATACAAATCAATTAAATTAGTGTGTATATTATAAGTGGAGGTTTAAAAGGGTAATTAACAAACATATCTAGGTCCCAACGTAGCGATTGGTGAAAATTTCAATATATATAGTAATCGGAGGTGGAGGGAAGGAGGATATAAGAGGGCGAAGGATGGAGATCAGTCAGCGGGGAGAGGTAGATGACACCTCGGAGATCCGCGGAGGATTAGAGGGATGGGTGATGCACCCGCGGATGTGCATTTGGTCAGAGGGAGGCGACCAGAGAGGGGAGAGCAGGAGTAGGGCCATGATGGCGAGAGGTAGTGTGGCATTTGTCGAGTGTGGCCGTAACCTAGGAGGCGGAGGGTGGGTTCTCCAACCGAGGCCTAGCGTGGCGCCAATAAAAAGGGTGGGTAGTGATGGGAAATGGTTTTTTGATTTTAGGTCCATTGTTGACCTTCATTTATTTTTCGGTTCATTGACCAAAAAAGTTAATTTAAGTCCATTTAAAAAAATTATGTTTCATCTTTTTGTTACACCTCTGTTAAAGGGTATCTGGGGTGCAGATTTGGCCATCTCGTCCTCGGCGGAGATGCGGAGCAGCCAAACTTACGTAGCAGCAGGAAGAGAGGGCCCATGGTGGCGCTGACCCATCCAATGATCACCAGGATCTGGATGATTTGAGCCCCCAGCAACTTTCCCCCGCCGCCATGAATAGCCATAGGGCCTCCCTGGGTGGCCGGGTACACCTCGTTCATGTACTTCTCCTTCCCAAACAGGGTGATGAAGATGAAGGCCCCAGCTGCGCAGCCACCGTAGAGCTACGCCGCCTCGAGAGGGTCGTCAAACTTGACCTTCTCGGCGAGCTTGTTGAAGCCGATGAGGACGTCGACAGAGATGACCCCACAGATGATGGCGGCCCAGGGATCCACCACAGAGCACCCAGAGGTGATGGCGGCGAACCTACCGAGGAGCCCATTGCAGATGTCGGTGACGTTCCAGTGGCCGGACATGAGCCGCTTGCCAAAGAGGGTGGTGAGGGCCGCCGCGTAGCCGGTGAGGGTGGTGGTGATGGCGGCGCACCCCACGGCGGACCACTTCCTGTGGATGGAGCCCATGGGGCCATAGGATTTGAGGATTGTGAAGAAGGAGCTCGGGTTGAAGTCGTACCAGCCGAACCAGAGCAGGAACGTGCCGAGCACCACGAGGGAGGCGTGGCTGTAGGAGGGCAGACACGGTGCCGGCGGCGCTTCGACTTGGCAGCAAGTGGGCCAACTGGGGGCATGACGCAAAAAAGGGGGAGACGGTGACGGAAGGGGCATTTAGGACATTTCACCCTACCCAACTGACAGTGGAGTCATATTTTGGATCTAAAAATAAAGATCCACTTCTAATGGACCGGATGTCAAAAACATTGAGTCAATGGACCTAAAAATAAGTAGTAGGTCAATATTTGGACCAGGAGTTGATTTCCACGATGGGAATGGTGATGGGGGAAACCTGCTCATAGGGGAGGTGACGATCTTGCGACGCGGGGAGCCACTCGAGTCGGTGACGGGGAGGCGGCAGTCCAAGAACGTGGAGGAGAGTTAGAGGGTGCGATGGCGGGGTTCATGCTAAGATGGCCGCTCAACTATCCAAGAAGAAGGATCTCCAGAAGCTTTGCTGCTTCACTGCTCCGTGCTGGCTGGTTCGCCCCTCCACTTGCTACTTTTGTTCGAGCTGCTAGGTGTTTGTCGTTTCTCATTGTTGCAGTAAGCTACTACAAAACATAGTTGTACCTACGACCTAAAACCGTCAGTAATGTAAAAATCTTGTAAGTAAATATCTATATCTACGACATTTGCTACGACTTATGTCGTAAGTAAAGTACGTATTGGTAATACTATTACCTACAACAGAGTTGTAGGTACAGTACATGGACTTTACCTACAAATTTTAATGTCGTAGGTTGTGTTTACCTATAGAGTCAAATGTCATAGGTTGTTTATACCTACAAAGTTAAATGTCATAGGTTTGTGTACCTTAGTTAATGTCATCTGCCTCTCCTCCCCATATCGAAACCTTACATTCATATTCACACATTTAAACAATCACAATGCAACATCCACACATTCACTTACACCCCATCCTCATACACATCATATTCACACACATTTCATATTTTAACAAACACAATTCATTGGTACATTCACACATATACTTTTCACCTCATCCAAGTTCATATTCACTCATTCACATTCACATTCACATTATCTCATTCATTCATACACTTCATCAACATAGCAACATTCATTCATTCAAACACATATTGTGGTCATTCACAACACTTTTCATATTAATGTCAAATATACATCCACAATATCTATTTGTCCAAAATTATACCAAAGTGTTTCCAAGTGATATAGTGCTAACCACTAAATAGTGATTGTTTTGCCTCATCCACCAACACCTACATAGAAAGAAGACAATAAAATAAGTTAACAAAAATGGTAGATGATTTTTTAGGTAGAATAAATTTTAAATAAACAAAAAACTTACATAATGTCGAATCCATAGAATATGACTTCCAATGGCATCTTTGATTTGAAATCTTTGGTCATCTTTAACAAATAAGGGAGCATCAGGTTTGTTTGCATAATTAATTAAAATTTCACATTACACATGTCCAATAGGCCTCCCCACAACAATTTTCTTTGGATCTACACTCATAACAATGCCTTTAGCCACTTGTTCATTCCCTAAATCTAACAATTTCACCATCTTCCCTATCATCTGAAATTACATAAAAGTTAGTCATTAATTATATTGGAAGAAATTATATAACAATATTATAACTAGCTCAAGTTGAACAAAAATAAACCATTGTTGACCAGATTTTTGGAAAATGGTTACTTACTTTGTTGTGCCTTGTACCACTAACCACATTCTGAGATGCAAAAATAGAGAACAAAAACTGTTAACTGACAAGTATAGTCTTATTTGAGAATGTGTAGCCATTATGTTGTCACTTGAAGTTGGATAAGGACCACTTCCTACTGGTTCTATTTATACTCCCTTCAATTTGACAATAAAATCATCATGGATTAGTGATGTCATTTTAATGCCCAAAAAAAATTCGAGCTCAACAGCAGCTCAGCCTAAATAAACAAACGATGAATAGAGAAATAAAATAGAATGAATTAACATGTGAATAAAAGATGTAAAGTAAATAATCTTATGTTCATTTGGTGTAACACAATAGAAGTTACTCTGTACGTCAAGGAGACGAGCCATTCACTTATGTTATATACATGTCTTCCCATAAAATAACATAAGAAATAGATACCTCAAAAGCTAACTAGAGACTTCTAGGTAAATGCCTAGGAAGGTCAATTTCTTCATATCTAACTTGGGATGGATTAACAAACTAGTTAGCACACATTCCACACATTGGCAGGCTTTTCTATCTATTGGCACTATCAAATTAAAGTTAGTCAAATAAATTATCACTCACCGAGTCCATACTCGATGTACACTCCTTACTCGCCATAGATGAGGCAAAAAGCTTTGGTGAGTCTCTATGCACTTGTGACTCATTTTTTTTACATGAAATAATAAACAACCAGTTAATATTAATAAAAGAATCAAAATAAGATTTTTTATGGAGTATTATGAATTAGCATGAAGACTTGCTGTGTGAATAAAACGATATGAGATTAAACATAGAGATATTAAAGAAGACTTGCTATGTGAATAAAAGTGAGAAAAAACTCGCGATATGATTTAGCAACAGGGAAGAAATGAAGGTAACACCTTCTTGCGAACGCTGTAGAATCCACTAAACTGAAATGTTCCACCCAGCAAGGAATCTATCATTCTTTCACATAAACCAATAAGGAAGTAAGCGAGACCAATAACTCCACCAGCTGCTGCCACTGCCAAAAGTCCCTGTCTTATAATGCCACCATTTCCATTTGTACCTTTCTGATCATAGTCCAGATTGAGAAATAATTAGCAGAACTTGCCTTGACATGCTTCAAAATTTTGGAGCAAATATTTCCAAACAACAGAAAAATGAACATTCATGCTCTTTCTGGTAAATGGAAGATGAAAATTTAGGGGGCATCTTTAAGGAGTAGGCACTTGTGCATTCAACCTTGAAGTTCCCATCACATGTATGATGCATAGGAAAAATGAATGTTTTTTAGATAGGTCGAGGATAGCCAATATTTGCATAGAAGAAAGCCCAAGAGAATGCTATAGCTGAAACTGGAGCCCAGAATGGTGACCTTGTTGATCTAGTTTGCAAGTAGCCTTCTTCTTGGGCTTTCTTCTATGCAAATATTGGCTATCCTTATGCAAGTTATATATGGGCTATCCTTATGCAAACATATAGTGTCACATGGAGGATAAGCCACCTCGCGATCATATCTGTCTTGAGTTGCCACTGTCTATGTCAATCCCAAACGTTCTATATTTTCATCTATTAATATAATATAATCTATGATTAACATCACCCTTTTATAAGTTATCATCTTTTTCTGCCAATGTAATTTAAAGCTCCATACTCTGAATATGAAGAATTGGCATGATCCTGTATATGGAGAATATTAAGAATGCTAAATATGGAAGCATTTGATTCACATGGAAAATCATATAAAATAGGCAAAAGGGAGAAACAAGAAACAAATCTTATAATTCTGACAGTCATTTCTTTTCCGGAGCAATCAGAGTTGGAGTAGGACCACTCAGCATTATTAGGAAAACTTGAGGCTTTGTAGAGGAACTGTATACCTTGAAAGTTGCAATTAGCCAAGGTTGTTCATCACTAAGAACCCCAAATTTTGAAGACCATGTGTCTACGTTGCAACAGGCATAGTGCCCAATAATACTACTAGTAAGGCCAGTTACATCATGGACTCCCTTGTGTCCAAACACCGATCCTGCCAATCGGTTATTGTCCCAACCAACAAAACCAAGACTGTAGCAATCACACTGTTCACTAGAACCTATACACTGTAGATTATAACACCAACATTTTCACATCTAAGAAAAAGACTCATACAAAACAACATTCAATGGCAAGAAGGAATTAACGTCTAAGCTTACAAATCCCCCAACTAAGACCATAGAAGGCTGAAAATTTATGCAAGTTATCCTCAGATTATCTGTAAACATAAATACTCAATAACATTCGCGGGACTAATAGCTAAAAAGAAATTAGTCTCATCCATCGGCAAGGCCAGAAACCCAAAATTCGAGAAATTTGTTCGCATTGCTAAAGAGAAGAGGACACCCAAAAATCCATGAATACATACACATCTTTGAGCTAGATTTTACCAGAAAACAAAAAGGTCTTCACCTAAGACTCGGGAGTAGATTAAAAAACAAGTCCCCTCCCCTTCCCTGAAATCCGCATCAATCCTCTGCTTCACCTCCTCCCCACCCTCGTCATGTATGAGGACGTGTAGAAAAAGAACAGGATGAGTGCGCCGAACCTTCGGTCCCAGCACAAAGAGAACGATGAAGGAGAAGAAGAAGAAGGAACTGCCAACTACAGCTACAGATAGAGAACCATTGGAACAGATATATAGAAGCAAAGACGACAAGGATGGAGTGGAGGATCCGCATGGTTACCTATAACCTGTGGCGATATGGACAGCCATGACCACGAATCCCGCCGCTGCTCTCCGGATCAGTTCAGAGAGTTGCAGCGGAGCGCCCTCAGCTCGACCACAGATGAGAAGATGACGACGATGACGGATCGGATCAGCAAGCTGCTCATCTCCTGCACCATCTTCTTCTTCTTCCTCCTCTACTGATGCTGTGATTCCTTCGCAAGATGGTGCTCAGCGCCCATCGCTCACGTTGGCCCTGGGCAGCAGAATCGAGCCACAGAGAAATAAGTGAGACCGGGTATGATCACAAATAAAAACAAAAAAAAGTGAGAAAAATCTAAGAAAAGAATGGATCTGTGAGAGTTTGAAAACGTGATCAAACAAGTACTTACCGGATCTCTCATCAAGGGAGGTAGATGTTCATATGAAATCTAAGAAACCAACCAGAATGCAGCAAGCTTAGAAGAAATATTGAAGAACGCAAAAGACTAGGGAGAAAGAGGGGGAGAAAAGGCTCAGACTGACCATCTGACGATCTAGTGCTTTGCTGCTGCTGTTGGTGATGGGGTGGAGGAGGAGGACATTGGAGGTGTGAAGGGTCTCAGAGTCGCTTTTCTCAGACATGCGGCTCCACCGGAGTCCCCGCGCGGCTACCGCCGTTTGCCCAATCAAAGACCGGGCCATCCATGCCACCCCACCGCGAGAAGAACATGGTGGAGGTCCTCTTCTTTCTCGTACATTCCATCAAGAAGGAAGACCAATCTACCATAGCAAAGCGTCAGGTATTCTGATTCATCACTGCCTCTTGATCTCTCGAAAGAGATGCACTAGATAGATACATACACACATACACACATAGAGAGAAGTAGGTGCATAAATTGCAATAGCAACAAGCGAGGAGGAGAAGACGACGACGACAAGGGGCGTGTTGTTTGAAGTAATCATCCGCAGAGGAGCGAAGCGACGAAATGGGAGTGGGGGTATACGAATAGGGTTTACGAACGGTTTACCAGGTAATATATATTTATTAATATAATATTTATCAAATGTTGTAAGTATATACCTCTATATTCTTACTTACGAGACAATGAATTGTACGTATTTGTCTTATAAATTTTGGCGCCGATAGAAAATTTCGGGCGGGAGAAAAAAATTTGGGGATCAATAGATTTATACCTACTATAATATTTAATATTAGTAAACTTGTACTTATAACTTAGGTAAATCTTTTTTATACCTACAATTAGTCTATGCGTAGGTAAACGATGTAGGTTAACCCGTTTTTCTAGTAGTGTCATGGGTGCAAGATGCATTTCAGAAAAGGTAATATGTATTTTCAAAAACAAATATGGAAATTACTCAGAAAATGGAAGCTTAAAATCCAATCTGGAAAGACGGACGCGTTTCAAAAGCTTATTTTAGTCACTAATTAATTATTGCAGAAACGTGTCAAGGGAATCCAATGCGTTAATGTAGTCACCAATCGATTATCTAAATCGCGTCAAGGTGCCCTGACGCTTCATTAATGTTCATCAATCGATTGATGTTAACCAATTGTTGGAAATGCATCGGAGTAACTTGACACGTTAATGAATGTTCACCAATTGATGGCAAAATCGCATCAACGTAACCTGATGCATTATTGACAAAAAGCGTCCGGTTGGTATGACAGATTCATCAAAAGATAATCACGTCCACTAATGCTGAAGCGATTCAAAGAACAATAACATCTTCAGCAAGCCATGGAAATATATAGGGAAAATCAAGGAAAAATGGGAAAAGACCTAGAAAAATGGGAAAATACACTTAAGAAGTACAAATTGAGGGCCACTTGGGACATTATGGTGTAACATAAGATTTGCTTACTGCGATGTCAATTTTTGCTTGTCTAGAGTCACATCTGTAGCCCAGCTAGCTAGCCCAGAGGGGGGGGTGAATGGGATATTAAATATTTAATACTTAAAACCTGTTCACACAAAGGTCACAAAAACTTCACACAGATGTTAGTGTTAGTTAAGGAAAAAATCAATCACACAAGGCATTCACACGACATAGAGAATTATCCTGGTTCAGATCTCGTCTCCTTAGGAGTCCTACGTCCAGTCCCTGAGCAATATCTCAAGATTTCACTAACAAGGTACAGTCCCCCTTAAGGACACTACAGCACCCAGCACCCCAGCTGGTCTTCCTTCACACGAAGGGAACAACACCCTGGACCCACCAGGTCTTCCTTCTACACGAAGGGAATCTCACACTCTGGATCCCACCAGGTCCTCCTTCTACATGAAGGGAACAAACACTCAAGAAAGTGTTCAGAGATGAAGCCCCTAGATCAAGCTTATAGAACACAACTTGATCTGAAGCTAAGAACTGAGAAGAAAAGATCTACAACAAAGAACTCTTCTCAGAACTAAAGGCTCTCTCACAGATCTACACTTAGCATAAAGAGCAAGAGCTAGAACAATGAGAATTTTTGCTTGGCTCTGGGAAAGCTTGCAGAAGGTTGTTGTATCACAGTTTTTCTCCTTGTTGCTCGTTCTTTTTTTCTATCTTTCTTCAGGAGCTTCATTCTTCTATATATATCACTCTTTGAAATTTGAACGTTGAAGTGTTCGTTGTCTCTAAGTTCTGGTTTACGTTAGACTGCATGGTACTGTACAAGTTCAACGGTTTTTTGCTTCCATGCACGCAAGGAGAGAAGATCTTCTGTAGTATCCTTTGGCTTCTATTTTGTCCAACGTTGTATGACGAATGTTGTCAGAGACCTGCACACATTAAATGCTAAACAACAGACAGCTAGACTGTCTCTTGTTGTCAGTCAATGTTAGATTGATTTTATACAAAAATAAAAGTTCCATTCTGTTCTTCTAAAAAGATGTTTATAGAATAAGCAAGAGAATAGAAGATATTGTCTGCATGCATGCAGTGATACGTACTATCATAATAAATGCATGGCTGTCAAAAAGATATACGTGAAGACTTTGACTTTTTCGACGTATTCAAACATTAGCTCGAAAAGCAAATCGTTATTTTCCATGAAAATATATGCATGACTTATGAAATCATGTGCAAATGAGTGAATCGTTGTGCAATCATAAGTAAACAGATGCATACACAAATCTTATATATATTAATAATCTAATCGTTGTAAGCGAATCATTGTGAGATGTATCGAATCGTTACAGCGACCAAGTCGTTATGTAACTTGATGAGCGTTATAGTGACAGAGTCGTTATGTAACTTATCGAATCGTTATGAGAGCAAGTCGTGTGATCACTTAAGAAATCATTCTGGAACAAATCCGTATGATCACTTAAGGAACGTTGCGAGAGCAAGTCGTTGTGATCACTTAAGAAATCGATGTGCGACCAAATCGTTGTTCTCACTTAAGAAATCGATGTGAGACCAAATCATGTTCTACTTAAGAAATCGATGTGCGACCAAATCGTTGTTCTTACTTAAGAAATCGATGTGAACCAAATCGTGTCTCTTTTAAGAAATCGATGTGAGACCAAATCGTTGTTCTCACTTAAGAAATCGATGTGCGATCAAATCGTGTTCTCTCTTAAGAAATCGATATGAGACCAAATCGTTGTTCTCACTTAAGAAATCGATATGAAAACAAATCGTTATGATCACTTAACAAATCGTTGTGAGAGAAAATCGTTGCGATCACTTAACGAATCGTTGTGAGAGCAAATCGTTGCGATCACTTAACGAATCGTGTGAGAGCAAGTCATTGCAATCACAACGATATAACACATAGTGAATCCTTGTAAATATGAAATCTTTATGGAACTAAGGAAATCCTTATAGCTCTATAGAAATCGTTATGACCTATAGTAGAAATCGATGTGTACTTAGACAAATATTGATGCTTTGAACTCACATTGATGTGGTGTGATGAATACTTACTTGATTGGCTTGTTTTCCCTTGGTTTATTTCCTGTGCTTAGACTTCATAGAAAATATGTTAGTAACCTCTATCATAGTTTTGTTAATCACCAAAATAGATGTGTAATTTATTTAAATTACATAGGGATAACCTGATCATCAATCTCCCCCTTTTTGGTGATGACAAAACTTAACAATAAGCACACATTATCTGAAATAATTCTAAGTATGATTGTGGAAATAACATAAATAATGTATTTCAGAAATGCAATATTTCTCCCCCTTTTTGTCATTTAAGCAAAAAGATCAAACGCTTGAGACAAAGAAGAAGAGAAAAGATAAATGAGAGAGCACAAAAAAAAATGATTGTATTACTCTTGAAGGGGTACAGGGAGATAGAAAGTTGGAGAAAGAAGAGAGGCATGCCGGGAAATAAGTTCCCAAGCCTTAATCTCCTGTTCTTCAAAAAATTGTTGGAAGATGCCAGAATCTATAGTGAAGGATACACCCATCTCAGGACGCATGCGCTCAATGTAAAGCTGTCGTTGATCTTCTAAGAAATGCACATACTGATCCTTATCAAGGGTGAACCTGAAATGGCTGGACTTCCCAAAACTGGCACGCTGAAGGAAGTGAGCAATGGTAACAGGATAGAAGAGCTGATGATCCTTCAGGTCTTTTAGCAAGGAAATAAAAGCGGAGTACCACGCAGCCCATTGCACAAACAGTTCCTGAACTGGATTGATGGAATTCAAGTCCAGGAAAGCTTCAGCAGAGAGAGGTGGCTTGCCTGCTCGGACCAAGGAGCTGTTCAAGGATTCCAATTGGAGAGCAGATTGATTGTAGTGCTTCTCCCAATCTGTGGGAGAGAGCCTTTCACATTCAGATATCAAAGGAGCAAGCACTGCAGAAGAGATGTGGCCCAGATGATATTCGCGAAAGATAAACCTCTGAAAGGAGGGAAGGCGACCCTGCTGAGCTGAGATTCTCCCATGACTCGTGCAAATCTTTCAAAGGCATGAGAGCCAACGGAGGAATCCAAAACCAAGGAGTGTAACTTCGGGAGAAATACTACTTCAGGCATCTTCAGAGTGGTGAAGTCCACTGTGAGGGGCAATTAATGGGACCTTCAGTTCGAAGAGTAGCAAAGAGCCCCATGGAATTGGCCAAACTGAACTTCGGGTAGCTTGCGTAAATAACAAAAATCATTGTAAAGCTGGAAGCACCTGGTGATTCTGATTTCTTTGAGAATGAAAGGGCCCCAAAGTGCTTGATGATGAAATACAAAACCATCAGAAAGGGTGAGAGGATGATCCTGTCGAGAGGTGCTGTGATCTGGCAAGAAGATACTTGTGTAGAGAGTCTTATGCCCTTTGGCCCACTGATCTTCAGTCTTGCATTCAGCCAATTGGAAGATTTGAGTTGGTCGACTTTGGAAAGGTGGCAGAAGGGTAATACAATGTAAGGTGATCAGTAAGATTGAGAAAAGGAATGCCAAAAAGGTTGGCGAGAATACATTTTTGGAGATATTCGTAAATTGGTCTCCTTCGATTTTCAACTGAGAGGGAGTACCAAAGAGGAGGAAACATGGGTTCAGAGGAAAGAGCAAGAGTTTTTGAAATTTCCTCTTTAGAAACAGGACTAGAAGAATCAGTCCTGTGAACATGTGAAGCAACTGCCAGGATTGAGATGAGTGTGTGCGTTCCAACTCATCCTCAAATTTATTTTGAAAAACACTGGCATGTTGTGGATTAGTAGGAGTAATTGTAACAGATGTAGGTGGAGTAGGAGGATGAAGAAATGATCTAGGAGAAAGAGTGGATGCCCGGCTGATGAGGGACCAGAGGAGGAAGAGGCTCCAGCTGATGAAGAAACTGGAAGATCAATAACAGGAGGAGAGGGAGAAATGGATGTGGAAATGGTAGTAGGCATGATAGGAGACGAATGAGGTTCAGAGGGAAAAGGTGCTGGAGATGAGATGGTTCTTGGTACAGGTTGTTTGAAGGTAGGTGGAGCTGGAGGTGCTGTGGAAGAAGATGGTGGTGAAGAAGGGGCTGGTGTTGCAAGGGATGAAGGCTCAGGGGCTTCAGGAGCAACTGCTAGCTCTTCTACACTTGACTGCACATCCTCGGAGACCACTGACCCTGTTGGCCCTGAAACAACCTTGACTGGCCCTGATGGCCCTGCTGGTTCCTTCTGAACTGCCTGAGGCCCGGTTGGCCCTGCTGGTTCTACCACAATTTGCCCTGATGGCCAATCTTCTGCTATACAGATGGCCCTGATGGCCCGCCCTCTTCTTCTGCTGCCTGGCCTGAGAAGGCCCTGAACTGCTGACTGGATCAGCAGGAGGGGAATAGGAGGGGCAGAGGAGGATTGCTCCCTTGAGGAGATGAGCTTCTTGACACTGTCGAACTCACCTTTCATCCATCGGCATAATTGTTTGAACATTTAAAATCATCTCTTAAGCTGTGCACTTCAGTGGACAAAGTTCCAATTTCATTAGCTGCAGAAGTTTGGCTGATAAGAAGAGACTGAATATCAGACTGCAGAGATGAGAGAGTCTTTCTTGCTCATTCAGCCTTGAAATAAAGGCTTCAACTGAATCTTCAGCTGCTTCTCCTTGGGCTTCCTATGAGCTATTCTTTTCCTTTTCTATGTGCCCTTGCAATGGGCTCCTCGAATTCAACATGCTCTTCATTATCCATGGGGACACTTTCAGTGTGCTCCCCTGAGGAGCTGCCTCCTCATCAATAGATTGCTCCCCCTCAATAGGAGCATCTTCCACTGATATTTTCTCATGAGCAACTGCTTGCTCCCCTGACTAGGAGCTTCCTCCATGATGATCTCATCTGTGTGGCCCGATGCCACACTTCTGGAGCTACTGATTCACTGACCTCTCAGGCTCCCTTGAGTGCTAGAGATGGATTCCAGCACATCTCTAAGAATGGATGCCACAATAGTGGTGGGGTTTAGATTTTCAGAGGTTCCCACAACTGGCAAAATATTCTCTGGAGGAATTTCTTCAATTAGGCTGCCAATGGCCACGGATTCTTCTGCTTGGCCTCTGCGTGCTGGTGCTTCTTCAGATAGAGCTGCTGCTCTTTCTGCTGGTGCTGCTGCCTGGTCTGCTGCTACTGGAGCTTCTGCCTGTACTGATTCCTCTCGAACCACTGCAGACTTTTAACTGTGACCTTCTTGATGTTCTTCTTGGACAACAGGTACCTTTGTTGCTGCTGCTGCTGATCTTCTTGAGCTATTTGGGCTGCAGCCTCTCCTACCTCTTCCTGGACTTCTTGGGCTTCGCCAATTATGGCCTCACCCTCAGCCACAGAAGTTTTGTTCCATACACCATTTACCACAGAAAATCTGCTTTCCTTAGATTTCTACTGCGGATAGCTTGCCCCATCTTCTCTACTACTGCTCCAGATAAATTTAACCCAAAATGTTTGAATATTTTGGTGAGCAGATGGGCATATGGCAGAGACAATTTAGTTTGCTTTTGTGTCCCATATCTGAGCATGGGCAAACTTCATTCGCTCAAAATAACTTCAGCCATGTTTATCTCCTTGTTCTGGATGGCCCAGAACATCATGTCCGAATCTGCCTTGGTGCACGTGGAGAATAGCACTTCTTGGAACCAAAATTTGACAAACTATAAAGTGCAATAGACGGTTGAATGCATTCATCTGATTAATATCAAGTTTTCCATCCTTCAACGAAATTCGGGACCTACAATCCCTAGTCCCTTTGCCTAGGTATCCACAGTGTGAATCCCATAGTGACCAGTGGTGCAAACACCAAACAAAGACCTCAAAAGTTCATGGTCGATTCTACTCTGGGTACCTTTGACAGATGACGTCAAGGACCCGTCCGCCTCAGTTCTTAAGAAAACATAGAACGCCTTCACCAAGTCTGGATAGCTTACCTCAGAGAAGGTTGCAATCTCTGTCCATTTCATCCTTTCCATAGCTGCCACGATGTTGTGCATCCCATTCTTTCCAAGTCTGCAATATCCACTGCCTTGTTCCACAGAGTTTTGTCTTCACAAAGGTGAACCTTTCCTGCTGCTCTGCTGTGAGGAACTCGGCTCCATAGCCCCGACGCTGCCGGAAAAAACAGGTGCGGCCATGGATTTTGATGGGGAAAGTTTCTGAAGGTTAGAGTGAGGAGAGGAGCAGAAACCCCAAAGAAAATTTCTCGGGAAGGAGTTTTGGATCTTTGAAAGCTCAAAGAGTCGGTGCCGGAGTCGATAGGTATCGCCTCAGGCAGGAAGAAGGGGATGAAAAAGGGATGTGAATCGTTACCACATAGATTTCGGGTATATCAAAGAAATAATGACTTTTTCGAAACAAGGAGCCGCCTTTATGGCAGAAAACGACAAAATGACTGGTTCGATAGGAATAAAAGCTTGTAAAATAGCGAATCACCAGAAATGACAAAACAGATTTGAGGAAATTTGCTTAAATCAGGGAGGAAAATAATTATCATTCTGATAATTTATATTTCAGTTTTATACAGATAAATCTTTCACAATTTGCACATGCCTAATTCCCTTCTAAGAGATGTAAACCTCTCTTCAGGTAAGGCCTTTGTGAAGATATCTGCTAACTGATTATGTGTATCAATAAAGGAAATATCTATGTTTCCATTAGCTACATGATCACGAATAAAATGATATCTAACCTCAATGTGTTTGTCTTGAATGCTGTACTGGATTCTTGGTGAGATTTATGGCACTGGTGTTGTCGCATAATAAGGGGATTGTCTTGATATGTAGCCCATAATCCTCAAGTTGTTGTTTGATCCATAGAAGTTGTGTACAACAGCTTCCAACAGCCACGTACTCAGCTTCAGCTGTAGACAGTGCTACAAAATTTTGCTTCTTTGAGGACCATGATATCAGACATCCTGCAAGAAATTGACAACAGCCACTGGTGCTTTTTCTATCGATTTTGCATCCAGCGTAGTCAGCATCAGAGTATCCTACCAAATTAATTTGACATGATTTGGATACCATAACCTAAGTCATGAGTCTTGGATAAATATCTGAAAATTCTTTTAACACTAATTAAGTGAGACTCTTTAGGATCTGCTTGGTATCTAGCACACATGCATACACTAAATAAATATCAGGTCTGCTTGCCGTTAAGTAAAGTAATGAACCTATCATACCTCTGTAGATCTTTTGATCTACTTTCTTACCATCCTTGTCACTGTCCATCCTTGTTGATGTGCTCATAGGTGTTGACAGTGGCTTGGCATTATCGAACCCAACTTCTTTAAGAGAGTTCTTTGGTGTACTTAGCTTGACAGATGTGGATGCCTTCCTTTCCTTGTTTGATTTGCAGTCCAAGGAAGTAGTTAAGCTCCCCCATCATGCTCATTTCGAATTCTCCCTGCATGAGCTTCTCAAAATACTTGCAAAGAGATTCGTCAGAAGAACAAATATTATATCATCAACATATATTTGAACAAGCAGAATATGTTTGACCTTAGATTTGACAAATAATGTACTATCTACTTGACCTCTAGTGAAACCATGGTCTAGTAGAAATGAGCTAAGCCTTTCATACCAGGCCCTAGGTGCTTGTTTTAAACCATATAAAGCTTTGTGCAACTTAAAAACATGATTTGGAAAATCAATATCATCAAAAACTGGAGGTTGTTCTACATAAACTTCCTCCTTAATAAAACTGTTAGAAAAGCAGACTTCACGTCCATTTGAAATAATTTTAAATCTAATGCAGATGCATATGCAAGTAAAATCCTAATAGCCTCAAGTAGCTACAGGTGCATAGGTTTCATCGAAATCTATGCCTTCCTCTTGGGAATAGCCTTGAGCTACAACCTTGAGACCTGGCCTGTTTCTTAAGATCACACCAGCTTCATCCAATTTATTTTGAACACCCATTTGGTGCCAATCACTGGATGATCTGATGGTCTAGGAACAAGTGACCATACATGGTTTCTCTTGAACTGATTCAGTTCATCTTGCATGGCTAAAATCCAAGATTCATCAGTGAGAGCTTCATTGACTGTCCTAGGCTCTATTTGAGAGACAAAGGCTAGATAATCACATGGAATTATATTACCTCTCGTTATTACCCTACAGATGGATCACCGATAATGTTTTCAGGTGGGTGATCTTTCTTGTATCTTCCCTCTTTTGGAAGATTTTGATGAGAGATATCCCTTTGTTGCAAGTCTTCCAAAGGTGGATCTTCCTTGTCCTCAATTGAAGTATTCTTTAGTTTCTTTGACAATTCATTTGCATCATCATTGTCACTGTCTTCTTCCTTTCTCAAGGAAGGGTTAGTTTCATCAAAAATAATGTGTACTGACTGCTCAATTAATAAAGTGTGCTTATTAAACACTCTATATCCTTTAGGTTTAGAGGCATACCCCATGAAGATGCCTTCATCTGATTTGGCATCTAACTTACCAATGTCTCTTTTGCCGTTGTTGTGGATGAAGCATGGACATCCGAATGTCCTGAAGTGACTGATCTTTGGCTTCTTTCCCTTGTACAATTCATAAGCTGTCTTCTTTAGAATTGGCCTGATCATTACTCTATTTATGACATAGCTTGCTGTGTTGACTGCTTCAGCCAAAAAGTATCTTGGCAGATCAATTCTGATAACATTGTTCTTGCCATGTCAATAAAGTTCTATTCTTCCTCTCAGCAACTCCATTCTGTTGTGGTGTCCTTGGTGCTGAGAATTATCAATTCCTTGTTCATCACAGAACTTTGCAAATCTTTCATTCTGGAATTCTCCTCCATGATCTGACCGGATTCCAACAATGCAGTGCTTCTTATCTTTCTGAACCTTTGCTGAAGCTTACAAAACTATCAAATGTATCATCCTTGTGTTCCAGAAAGGATACCCATGTGAATCTTGAATAGTCATCTACAATAACGAATCCAAAACTCTTCCTCCAAGACTTGTGGTCCTCATTGGCCCAAATAAGTCCATGAAGGAGCTCTAAGGGTTTGGAGGTGGTTACCACAGTCTTTGACTTGAAGGAAGACTTTGTGTGCTTCCCTTTTGCACAAGGTCCCAGACGCCATCCATTCTTGTGCTAATTTTAGGTAGACCTTCCACTAGGCTTCTCTTGATCAGCTTCCTTATGCCATCCAAACTGCAGTGACCCATTTCTCTGTGCACAACTCAGTTGACTGCTCTTTGCCTGCTGCTAAACATATATCCTGACCTTTTAAATCTTCAAGGTAGAGTACGTACAGGTTCTTTTCTCTGTTGGCTTCAAAAATGACCTCTCCGTCTTTCATAATGCTGCACTTTGACTCTTTAATTGATTTGATGTCCTTTGTCGCACAGCTGGCTGATGCTGATGAGGTGTGCTTCAGTCCTCTAACACATAAGACATCTTCAATAATGTTTTGCCTTTGCTGCTCACTGATCCTGCCTATCACAGTCCCTTTTCCATTATCTCCATAGGTGATGTGCCTTCTTCAGCTTCTAAATGGGTAAAAAGCCTTCTGTTTCCTGACATATGCCTTGAGCATCCGCTATCCAAGTACCACTTGGATGCCGAGGGCTTTCTGAAATGAAAACATAAGCTTTAGGTACCCAAGTTCTTTTGGTCCTGGTTGGTTAGTGTCATCAATTTTCCTTTTATTATCCATCTTTTATATTTGGTTGGACATGATATCTTGGTGTGTCCTAGCTTGTTGCAGTGACTGCAACATGTTGTTCTAGTTACCTTTCATATGGAACACATTTAAGGTTTGATTTATATGAGTATCTTGTTCAGGTACAAATTTGGAGTTGATATATTTAGGGTATACTGTTGTGTCTTCATTATCTGGGGGTGTATAGCCTAGTTCATGTTTTCTTTTCCTGACCGTCTAGCGCCTTTTAGTATAATCTGTTTTACCATTAGTGAACTTTTCTAATGTACTTGATAGTCTTTCATTTTCTTCCGTCAGTATTTTAATTTTATTTTTAACTCATCTGGACTTTCTTGTTTTCTAATTTTGTTACCTGTTTGTTTTTATCTTTCAGATCTTCGCATAACAAATTGTTTCTTCTTTTAAGTTCAATGATTTGTTTCTCCATTTCCTCATTTTCTGACTTTAATCTGAATTAGTGTTTTCTAAGCAACCGATATTTTCTTACTAGCTTTTAGTAATTTAGATACTTCTCTATATTTACTATATAACTCATTAAAGGCTTCTTCTAAATTGTCAGAATCTGAATCATTACATGAATCAAAAGAGGAGTCAGAAGTTACCTTTTCTTCTGTGTTGGCCATGAAAGCCAAGTTAGCTTCTTCTTCTTCCTCGCTACTCGAGCTTGACTCGCTGTCCGAGTCGCTACTGTTGCTCAAGCTGCTGCCATTGCTTTCTTCTTGTATCTCCTGAACTTCTTGGAACTGTCTTTTTCTTGAATTCAGGTTTCTTCAGCTTCGGACATTCTGCTTGATATGTCCGGGCTTCTTACATTCATAGCATATGGGCTCACCTTTCTTCGAGTCCTTTCCTTCTAACTTCTTAGACTCTTTATTTTTCTTGAAATATCTTCTGTCGGACTGATATCTTTCTTTTTGCTAAAATTCGTTGAAGCCTCCTAGATAGCATAGCTTCTTCGTCTTCACTGTCTTCACCGTTGTCTTCATATTCAGATTTTCCTCAAGCTGCCTTCTGCTGCTTTGAGAGCATTTGTGGCTTCTTCCTACTAGATGATTCTCCTAATCTCTCCATGTTATTTCATGGGCCATAAGGGACCCAATGAGCTTTTCCAATGACATCCTTTTAAGTCATTGGCTTCTTCTATAGCTGTTACCATGGGAGTCCATGATGCTGTAGAGACCTCAGTATTCCTTACCATATCTCCCATTTCATAACTTTTTCCTAGTCCAGCTAATCCGTTTGTGATGTCTGTAAATCTGCTGAACATCTGAGTTATTGACTCGCCTAGATGCATCTGAAAATCTCTCGTATTGTGTCACCAGAATGTCTATTCTGGTTTCTTTCACTTTATCCGTGCCTTCATAAGTGATTCTTAATTTTCCCACATCTCCATCGCGGATTTGCAGGCTGATACACGGTTGAATTCCTTTTTACTGAGGGCACAACACAAATGCTTTTGGCTTTGTAGTTGAGAGAAATCTTCTTCTATCATCATCAGTCCATTTGTCCTTTTCGTTGGTGACTAGAAGGTCTCCTTCTTCTACAATTGACCAGATTTGAAAGTCGAAACCTTGTAGGAAGTATTCCATTCTTGTTTTCCAGTAGGTGTAATATTCTCCATCGACCAGCGGTGGCCTGTTAACTGACTGACCTTCGGAGTGATCTTGGGCTGCCATTTGATCTTTACTCCTCAGATCATTGGATCTTCTTCTTTGTCGAAGAGACTCGCTGTGATACCACTTGTAGCCCAGCTAGCTAGCCCAGAGGGGGGGTGAATGGGATATTAAAAATATTTAATACTTAAAACTTGTTCACACAAAGGTCACAAAAACACAATTCGCAGATTGTTAGTGTTAGTTAAGGAAAAAATCAATCACACGACACAGAGAATTATCCTAGTTCAGATCTCCTCTCCTTAGGAGTCCTAAGTCCAGTCCCTGAGCAATATCCCAGGATTTCACTAACAAGGGTACAGTCCCCCTTAAGGACACTACAACACCCAGCACCCCAGCTGGTCTCCTTCACACGAAGGGAACAACACCCTGGAACCCACCAGGTCTTCTTCTACATGAAGGGAATCTCACACCCTGGATCCCACCAGGTCTTCCTTCTACACGAAGGGAACAAACACTAAAGAAAGTGTTCAGAGATGAAGCCCCTAGATCAAGCTTATAGAACACAACTTGATCTGAAGCTAAGAACTGAGAAGGAAAAGATCTACAACAAGAACTCTTCTCAGAACTAAAGGCTCTCTCACAGATCTACACTTAGCACAGAGAGCAAGAGCTAGAACATATGGGAATTTTGCTTGGCTCTAGGAAAGCTTGCAAAAGGTTGTTGTATCATGTTGTTCTCCTTGTTGCTCGTTCTTTTCTCTATCTTTTTCAAGAGCTTCATTCTTCTTATATATCACTCTTTGAAATTTGAACGTTGAAGTGTCCGTTGTCTCTAAGTTCTGGTTTACGTTAGACTGCATGGTACTGTACAAGTTCAACAGTCTTTTGGCTTTCCATGCAAGCAAGGAGAGAGAAGATCTTCTGTAGTATCCTTTGGCTTCTATTTTATCCAACGTTGTATGACGAATGTTGTCAGAGACCTGCACACATTAAATGCTAAACAATAGACAGAGACTGTCTCTTATTGTCAGTCAACGTTAGATTGATTTATACAAAATAGAAGTTCCATTCTATTCTTCTAAAAAGATTTTACAGAATAAGCAGAGAATAGAAGATACTGTCTACATGCTGCAGTGATACGTACTATCGTAATAAATACATGGCTGTCAAAAAGATTACGTGAAGACTTTGACTTTTCGACATATCAAACATAGCTCGAAAAGCAAATCGTTATTTTCCATGAAATCGTTATATGCATGACTATGAAATCGTTGTGCAAATGAGTGAATCGTTGTGCAATCATAAGTAAACAGATGCATACACAAATCGCTATATATATTAATAATCTAATCGTTGTAATCGAATCATTGTGAGATGTATCGAATCGTTACAGCGACAAAGTCGTTATGTAACTTGATGAGCCGTATAGTGACAGAGTCGTTATGTAACTTATCGAATCGTTATGGGAGCAAGTCGTTGTGATCACTTAAGAAATCGTTCTGGAACAAATCATTATGATCACTTAAGGAATAGTTGCGAGAGCAAGTCGTTGTGATCACTTAGTAACGCCCTCCTCATACCGGTACGATTATACCAATCCCATCGGTATAAAGAGCGCCGTCACAGTGAGATAAACCCAAGACTAGCCTATAGGTTTAAATAGTACGTGGATAGCAATTGAATACAGCGGAAATAAAATAAACAACTCAAATTTAATCCATCAACATCACACATTCCACAGTCTATATAACGAAAAACCGGACAATGTCCACATTATTACATGATAAGAGTACTACATTGACCAAATATTGTCCATACAATATTTTTATTCGTACTATGAGAAAGGGAAAGTACAACTACTAAGCTCCTCAAAGCTACTCCTCTAAGATAGCGTTCTACGCTATGCCTCTCTCTACCACGAGATACCCTGTCAACCTGTACGCCGAAGCAAGAGTGAGTCCAAAGACTCAGCAAGTAAAACAAAGACTAATCTTAAAATATCACAGTCATGTTAAGTATTAAACACTAAAGAATACATACTATCATTCAAACTACCAGACACATGGAACATACTCTTAACTATCAACGCATATTTTAATCACTTAAACATGCTTTAGTCTATGTGTGTTTATCTAATCATGGATACTAATATTATACACTTGTACTACTTTCTACACTAACATGTACCATGATTCATCCCTACAAACATTAATCAATTAATTATATATTTCTACAACTAGAACATAGAAAAGAGCATAAGGAATGAACAACTAGCATGATGACTATTCCACTTCTCACATGCACTTTTCATATTTATTTGTACCTTTTGCTTGTTTTTAATGTAAATAAATTCATACACATGGTTTTATTTTATAGCATGAATTGAAAGGTCTAGAACATGTTCAATCAATTATCCAACATATATGATTTTTAAACAGGATTTATGCACTAAGTGAATATCCATTTAGCATGGAATCTAAATATTCTTTCTTGTGTTTATCACATTCCTAACCATACTTTACTTGCTGTTTTGGCATGAATTAAGCTCAATTACGTGAAATTTATTCTATTTACACTTTATCTTATTCACTTAGAAATTCCACATGTTTATTTTTGTGATGCATAAATGACACGATGACATATGTTGATTCACATGCAGATCATATGAAGAGAAATAAATTACATGACATGATACTAAACATTGTATTGCAATTAAGGTAACTAATACATGGAAATATGAACATATATGCTAACATATTGGTTTCCATGAAATCACATTCTCATTTATATTCTCTCTCTCTCTGACATATCTTTTCACACATTCTTCATATCATTTACTCTTTGGTTTTCACTTATCACATAACATATCATTGCACTCATCACGTGCCGCATTTGACATCATCTTATCTTTATTCATATTTCATTGTTTAAACATGCCATGACACATAGTCCTAACTACCAATTAGGAGGACACAAACCAATATCTCATAACTCATAACTCATCGCATCTCATCAACATAACTCATAACACACTCATATCACATACCACCACCTAGGCAATGAAGTGGTGAATCTTGGTAACTGCGTAGACCGGGGAGAAGTCTTCTCCACCCTATCCAGTGGTACTTGTCCACCTCCAGGTTTTTTCCTAATGCCTTTATGTAGCAACCAGAAAATTCAATATTTAAAAATTCGAAATAATAAATTCTATAAAAACGGAATAATAGAGACATAATACCATTATCGTATGTGCAAGAACACATCTAAAATTTCGTAAAAAATTATAAATCAAACCCAAATTTACCCTAAGTGTTCACGAAGAAATTCGTGCAACAAAAGTCCGATTGGCCAAGCGTACGTCACAACGTGGACTAATTATCCAAATTAGGAAACTAAGTCGGAAAACCGTTAGCACGGAAAGATAACGCGCCATAAATTAAACGAACCGGTCGGAGAGACTTCCAACGTCATGTAATGATGACCCATTAAGAAATTGGGGCTTAGAAAATAATTCAGACAAGTTTTAGAAATGGAGGTGACTATTATTGTAAATAAGGAAATGTTCAGAAAACCCATTATCATATGAGCCAGTAGATTAACAACTAAAAATAAAATGATGGGTAGACTCCAAACAATAAGTAATGATAATCCATCATGAGAAATTAGATCAATGGACCTCTCATAGTCCATGAATAAAAATCAAGTAAGGAAAATATAATAAAATCCGTAAACTATATTACACCCTAATTAAAAAGGGAAATCCATAAGATAAATTCCGATAATAATGGGTTTTGTTAAATGGACATATAAATTATTGGGCCAAAATAGGGATTTTTAAAAGATGAATAATATGAAAAATATCTTAAATTCATAACTTACATATTACCTAAATAGAAAAGGGGTATGAAATGTTAAAATAAAGTAGTTGTGTTGGTTTTGAATTCCTAAACCTACCCTAATAGGTTGGCCACGAATTTGGATCCCAACCTAACCCAAATTGGACATGGCAAGCTTGGAAGGTGGAATTAAATAGGAAATCTCAGAATTAAATAGGAATTAGAGTTCTATTAGGAATTAGAAACATAAGAGCCATAATACTCTCCTAAACCCCCCCATGGCCGGCCCTAGCTCGTTGCCAAGAGTTGCTGGACTAGGAGAGAGGCCAAGGAGGGGGAGAGATTCATGGGAAGGAGGCTTCATCAAAGCTTCAACCGAATTCTTCAAGTTCTAGCCTAGAGAGGAAAACGACTAAAGGTAGGCATTATCTCGAGCATAAACCATGAAACTTTTTCTGTAGGATGTCTCATCTATCAGGAACAAAAGCCCTTTGGTTTCATAATTTTCCATCGAACATATCTTTCGTTCTTGATTTTTCAAGTTCTGCAACTTACATGACCCCGACCCCTCTTCTTAATTCTTGATCTCCTTGTATACTCAACCCCATGTCACGAAATTTTTACTGTAGGAACTGATGCATGTTAGGCATCTTTTGCCCTAAAAGCCTAAATTTGATTCATCTATCTTGCGAATTAATCGTTGATCTCAACTATGTATTGTTTTCATGTTCATCATGAATACCCGTGTTCAAAACATGTCTAAACCCTAATTTTTTTCCAATTCCTATTTATTGTAAGTACCATGCATGTCTAGGTCGTTTTGCAACTAGTTCATGATTTTCGTTGTCTATACAATTAGTTGTGATTCTGAATCACCTGTGTGTCAAATAGGGTAAGTCTGGCCCGCAATCCAATGTAATGTCCTTTCCCTGTTCAGACTGGGCGCAGACCCTGTGAACGTGACGGCCTGATAGGCAGCGTTCACAAGGGCGTCGCGACAGAGCGCTCGTCGCGATATGATCGCGACAGAACCTGTCGTCGCGATCTTCTGACTAGGACGTCACGATCCTCATTGCATCCCGTCGCGATCTGCCTGCCCGAACCGATAAGTCTATCGCGACCTGTACCAGACCCTGTCGCTATCTCAGTTGACCCCGTCGCGACCCTCATCAGGGTACGTCGCGATCTGGGTTCTTTTTGCAAAACACCCCATGTCTCAACAATGCTGATTTTCTACAGTGATGTACTCTTGTTTACGGTCATACACACAGAAAATAACACATGTATAAATTGAACATTTATGTATGATCAAAATACATGCACATGATCTTTTCTATCTACAATTTCATGACACTACACACACATTGAACCATCCAATTATGCATAATTTGCATGAAACTATTTCATAATACATTGGTAATTTTTGTAATTAATTACCTATACTTGTCTATCATTTCTCGCGATGTTTTGGGAAGACCGATATCGACGCTCCACTGTTCTAGAATTCTCTAGAACGTCGAGCACTTATTTCTATATACACAATTCTTGACTGGATGAACTCTCCGACGGATACTCCTTCTGCCAGACTAGTAAGTCTTTGTTCAAGCCTCCGTAAATCTCATCTGTCCATGGGATTCCCACATGGTCGACGAGCCGTTGTACCCTAACACCTATGATACCCTTTAGGGATCAACATGATCCGAACGACTATTAGAAGTTCACTCTTATCGTGAATCACGCCGGAACTCTGGACCTGTACTTAAACATGGCCAGTGGTAGGGTAGTGAGTTCCACCTGATTGCCAAACCACGTGCGCGTATTGTGCAACTGTTACTATCGCATGTTTACTCGACGTGTTACGTGCAATGTCCACGAGTTCTCGTTATACTACTCCACTCTATATCTTAACGTTCACTCTACTATCTTACTATCTCATCTATCATAGTGCTCTCATCTATTCTTGGTACTCTCAAATTGGCGATAAATTGATTGTCTGAAGACAAATAAAATGACCAATGCCAGCGCAATAGGCCCGATCTGGTCCTGGGGAGAGAGCCCGAAGTGCCATTGGCCCACGGGAGTTAAATGATCAGGATGTCGGCATTACATCCAAGTGCCATACTATCAAGATTAATCTAAGACAATCAACACAAAGTGCTATATTCTCTCGATGTCTTTGACAAACAAAAGTGTTATATTCCTCGTGTCTATTGATAACAAAGTGCTATACTCTCTCTCGGCTATCTATGGATAACCAAGTGCCATTCTATTTTCGATTGACGGAAGTTAATCAAAAGTGCTTTACTATTTCGATTGATAAGAAAATCAATCAAAGTGCAATTTACTCTATATGGCAAACTACTTCTCTCTCCTTGCTATACATGTTACTTGCTATTGCTTGACGTTGACGTGATTTGCCACCTTGTTGTTATCATTTCTATCGTGACTTGACTTAATCATCGTGCTATACTTGATTCATCTGCTATCTGAACCACGTTACTTGTGCTATTACTTTCTCGACTTTACTTGACTTGCTCTATCATTAGTTACTCTGCCTTTTAAAGACTAATTATTTAAAGTCTGCTTGACTATTGAGATTTAAGTCCTACTGGCGTTATTGTTCCCCCTTCGTTATTGGTCTGGTGTGCTCAGGTAAGTCGGACTTTGACGTCACACACACCAATGGGACCAGGACCAGAGTGATGAGCGACATGGAGTCAACTCATGAAGTTACCTTAGTACAATGGAGAGTTAGTAGTTATTGCTTTATATTTCTTTTCAATGTAATGATGTCATTGATCCCTATGTATTGGCTCCGAATTAGTGGTTGTAATAGTCTTAGTGATTTTATAATGAATGAAGAGAGTTTATTCCAATTATTGTTCATTAGATGCTCTGAATCATTCAACTGCGGTACATTTCACTCGACTATGTACTTGGTTCATGTCTCCCCGATTTATTTCGCTGCTAAATTGGCGGGGCGTGACACTTTAGGTCATACTTTTACAATGTAGAGCCTTCCATAGGGACTTTTAATTGTACAGCTCTCGAAGCCTCTAGGGTAGCAGTGTCATTCTTGGTCCCAATTGTTAACATTCACTTTAACACATTCTTACATTATTTACATTCTTCACATATACTAATTGATCACTTACATATCTCATTTGTCAATTGTACATGTCTCAATTAGCTAATCATGATACTACTATTTTCAGAAATAAAACATCTTACATTACAGTCCTAAACATGTTGTACATTTGCTGGATTGCACAAGATCAAATTCAACACATCTAATATGAGCAATTTCCACGATTTAACTACCAATATACTACTGTCATCCATTTAGTTCTAAATTTTTATCACAGGTTATTATCAGTAAGTATGTCACATATGAAATTTTCTAGATTTTTCGGACAGTAGACATAATTTCTACAATTAAATCTAGATTTCAGACATATTTATCGAAATATCATTAAGCATGGTACACATCAACATGTTTGGGCATTAACGGAACAGAAACCTAATACCAATATTCAATCTGTCATGGAAAATTTATAAAATTTAATTCACAACAAAATCCATTTATACTAGATTTAAACATGTTCATATCATGCTCATTACTCAGTCACTGAATTTTAATAATTAACATGGTTCATAGAAAATTTAGGCAACCTCATGATATGACCTACTGACAGTATACAATCACCCATAAAAATTTCAGCATGTACCTATATCCGGAAATCAATTAAACAGCTTAAAAAGGATCAACAAGCACAATTTCAGGTCACTGAAGAAGTAGACGTCAAGGGATGTTGTCATTTACTTTCAACTGCGGCATCCCTTGCCATCAACTCAAGAACTTGACTGCAACCTATGTTGCCGCCAACCTGCTCTCAGCAGCACACATAGACTGCACTTCATACAAGTGTGATTTTGGGGTTCCAGGACTCGAGGAAAAATTGTAAAAATCCTAAGACTTAAGGGGACATGTATAAGATCAAGATCTAGGTTTACTTGCCTCTAACAAAAATCTAGAACATCAAAATATGCCGATGAAGCCCTTCTCGGCCCTGCCCAGAAGGTGCTCAAAAACTCCTCGTCTAGTTCTTCTGTCGATGTAGACGGTTCCTCGGAGTTGGGATCTCTATCCTATGCATAGGCTAGCCTCCAGTTGGTGTAGCTCCTCGGGAAACACTCCACTCGCGGATCCGGCCTTATGAAGTTCAGCTTTCAACATCTCGGAGCTAGGGTTTCACCAATTTCTAAAAGCCTTCTTCTCGACCTAGGCTGGGTATTTTATAGGCTTGGGGGTTGGGGGTACGCAATAGGGTAGGTTTCTACGGGTTAGGATGAGTTTCCTAATCTGGAACCGGCCAAAACGCGAGCATTAACAATTCTGGAACCGTTAGTAGGAGGATATAGACGTCAACATCGGTTGTAGTCAACGCCTGCACACTTGACGTCATGGGCTGGCCGCCAACATGCTGTTGGCGTCCACGGGGTGGCCGCCCATTGTGGGTTGGCGTCCAGGGATGTGGACGCCAACCACAGCCCTGCAATTGGCGTCCATATCCTGGCCGCCAACTGCACAGTGCAGTCCAAAACTCCGCCAAACCCTAAAAATAAAGGCGATAAACGCACTAAAATAATTAGTATATGTAAAATAATACATATATCTTCACCACATAAAGTACTTACATTATATAATATTCAATTAAATACAACTTACACAATCATAATTAAGGATAATATACATCAATAACGTACATATATACATATATACATATATACATACACATTACATAATTACATACATCATGCATGAACCTATTGAAATGTGTTTTCATTATTATGTTAAATATTGCATGCACATTACCATTCAAGTACCTTACGCATCATAAATAACTTAGCACGCTTAAAATAGATAGATTTCATTTAAACAAGATTAGCATATGCATGTATACATATACACACCATGGTTACTTACAACAAGCATAAAATAATAAATACAATGGGCATCTCAATAATTAAATAATTCATAAATATTGTAAAATATACATTGCATGCAACATAAATAAACTCACAATTATTTACAAAATGTATGATAAACTTTCTTACTATGTGCACAACACGTGCAGTATGCATGAGATCTACATACACTGATAGCTAGATTATACATGCTCATTTATATAATATTTTATATTGTATGAAAATAGCTCCACATATACTTACATGGTCCACAACAATACTCGCCATTACATGCACCATATTATTTAGGTACTATTCATATACTATAGATAATTCTTGTACATAGAATTAGATAGATAGATATCACATGCATAAGAAACATACATATATACATATGTACTTCATATATTTATACACAATATCCATGGAATAGGTAGTATAATATGCACTTCAAGATTTTCATACATAATATCTTTAAGATTAAATATGGAATAAGTTAACTAAGAATAATTCATACCATCAAGTTTAAATTCTTGCATGCACACACTTGAATTGACATATGTATAATTATACACACACACGTATACAACATAGTTATGTACATTATGCAAGAAATAGATAATACAACATGCATATCAGTAATTAGATAAACATGCGTGTTATTACTTAAGTATTATAAGCCTAGGATTTTTAGTATACACAATATACATCAATTTAGCTAATTGCATATTCTCGCATAAAATATCATATATATATACAACATATGTCATGAGAAGTATAAAAATAGTAATTACACATTGAATACGCATGTTAACACACAAACAAGTAAAGACACGCACAATATAAAAGAAAGAATTCGGGGTATCACAACTTAAGAAATCGATGTGCGGACCAATCGTTGTCTCACTAAGAAATCGATGAGAGAAATCGATGTGAGACCAAATCGTTGTTCTTCTAAGAAATCGATGTGCGACCAAATCATTTTCTCTTTTAAGAAATCGATGTGAAACCAAATCGTTGTTCTCACTTAAGAAATCGATGTGCGATCAAATCTTGTTCTTCTTAAGAAAATCGATTTGAGACCAAATCGTTGTTCTCTCTTAAGAAATCGATATGAAAACAATCGTTATGATCACTTAACAAATTGTGTGTGAGAGCAAATCGTTGCGATCACTTAACGAATTGTTGTGAGAGCAAATCGTTGCAATCACTTAACGAATCGTTGTGAGAGCAAGTCGTCGCAATCACTTAACGATATAACACATAGTGAATCCTTGTAAATATGAAATCATTATGGAACTAAGGAAATCGTTATAGCTCTATAGAAATCATTATGACCTATAGTAGAAATCGATGTGTACTTAGACAAATATTGATGCTTTGAACCCACATTGATGTTGTGTGATGAATACTTACTGATTGGTTGTTTTCCCTTGGTTTATTTCATGTGCTTAGACTTCATAGAAAATATGTTAGTAACCTCTATCACAGTTTTGTTAATCACCAAAATATATGTATAATTTATTTAAATTACTGGGGATAACTTGATCATCAATCTTGAATTTAAACGCCACTATTAACCATGTTTACCGTGAAGCTAACTAGGTGGCATACTCTTTGGCATATCCCATGCTTGTAGCGCTATGCTTAACGAGACATTTCTTCTTCTTTTTCTTTCCCCACCAACTCGGGGTACTGTAACATTGATAGGACTGACTTGCCAACAATTTGATTGAACTAGCTATGACTTGTTTTGCAGCCCTGATGTACTTGTATTCATCTTCATCATATAATAAAATATCCTAGGGCAGGTTGATCGCACCGGTGGAGTTGAGGTTTTAGAAATCTATTTTTTTATGAGAAAGATTTACTGCACTTCTGCAAAAGTGGAGAAGTGCAGTCCACATGGGCAAACAGCCCATGTGGCACCATCCACATGTGACATCAAAAAATTGGTGCCATATAGACTGTTTGTCCGTGTGAACTGCATTTCTGTATTTTTGCAGAAGTACAGTAAATTTTTCTCTTTTTTTATAAAAGAAAATCTAGAGAGGCAAAAACATGATATATTATATTGTTGATATAGGTGGGAAAGTCATGTGCGAAAAAATAAAAATCTAACAAGCCAGAAAGCCACCCACTGCAGGCTGCCGTGGACCGAGGGGTTAAGAAGAAGCGACGGAGTGTGAGAAGGGGAACTTGGTGAAAGAGAAGACACTACAAACAAAATGGTGGGTGTACAAGGTTTAAGCGGTGACGTCGCCAATTAGAGGTAAGGTTCTAGGTGAACCGACACACAGAGAGCGAGAGAGAGAGGGAAAGCATGCATGGTATATTTGTGGAGAATACTCATTGCGGACCAGCTGAGGATCTCACTCTCATCCACCTAACTTTGGAATCCATAGCAGATGGTTTAGGACTTGGCAATGTCTTGGTGCAAGCTATCCAAAACTACATGCGCATGTGACCAATAAACAGCTGAAACAGGAGACCGCCACCCCCACAGTAATAGCATATGTGAGCCGAAGTTGATACCATAGCACAATATATATGGAAATACGCCAGCTACATATATATATCTATAGCCCACGTCAAATAAACATAACCATCACTAAAGTAAAAATATTTAGGAATCCATGTTACGAGCATATCTATATATATATATATCTATATATATATATATATTATAGAGAGAGAGAGAGAGAGAGAGAGAAAAAAGCTGGGTGTGGCGGTGTGGCCCTGCCGCACCAGAGCGCTAGTGTGCATTGCACGCGCTGTAGGCACAAACGCACAAATTTTTTATTTTGGTTGGCCGTTGGATGACCATCCAATGACCAGTGATAGGGTCTGGTGGGCTTGCACCCCAACTCTTCTCTCTCTCTCTCTCTCTCTCTCCCTATATAATATATATATATATATATATCACTGTAACAAATTTAGATTGTACTTACGAAAAAAATCATAAGTGTTACATAAAAATCATGAGTAAAAATTTATACTTACGAAATTACTTACGATAATAAAACGATAACGTAGCAACCGATGCTATAGATCTTATTAACATCACAACTTTGACGTTGTACTATATATATATATTCTACAATTATTCTTAATTAATTTGACGCTGTCCATGATAACCTTCACTGGGTATTCCGAAAGCATCATGCCAACATTGTAATATACATCTGCAAGGAAAAATGCTTAATTGTTGTAAGATCATGTACTCTTGTATAAAATTGATGAGGTTGGTTATATATATATATATATATATTTATATATATATATAATCTCCACCTTGTCCAATTGCTTTTGTGGATTCTAATGAACATTTCATTCAAAGTATCTTTTCTTTGTACTTGTGAATAGTTTTTCTTGTCTTGCTGAAACAATTTTTTGAAGTGAAAAATAAAAGACAAGCACATAGTTTTAAACAACATCAGAGCGTAATTTTAGAAATTGGAAACAGATAGGGAGCTGAACATAATATTCATGCATGGGAATAAGAAATCATCCCAGAGAAGGAACAGAAAATGCTTAGAAAAGCTCTTCTTTGAGAAGATATAAAAAATTGAAGAAAATTAGTTGCATAAGAAATTGCCTAGGAAGGTGTGTCTATATTTCCATAGAGACAAATTGAGCAACTGATTCATTAGAATGAAGCTAAATATAATAAAAATAGAATGTAAACGGCTGCAAATTATACCTTTGTCACCACATAACCTATTGATGGCTCAAAACTAGGTGGAGTTTTCTGAGATACCTCTCTGTATATATGCATAGAAATTAGATGATTTTTTTTAACAAAAGGTATATATGTAGACAACTTTAGCGTCTACAAAAGACTACATGTAGACCGTTATAAAGTTGTCTACAAAGGCTATATGTAGAAGGTTAACATAGCCATCTACATATAGCCATCTACAAATTATTCAATAGCCGTCTACATATATATTTTTTGTAGATTGTTATTATGGCCGTCTACATTTTCTACATCTAGATAACTATTATAGCTGTCTATAAAAAAAGTATATGTAGACGGCTATAATAGCTGTCTACATATAATACTTTTGTAGATGATTTGGGGTCACCGTCTACATATCTTTTGTAGATAAAGTTTTCGTAGATGACTTGATAGACGGCTGTAAAGTCATCTACTAAAGTTTTTGTAGCCGATTTAATCGTTTTTGTAGACAACTTAAGCCGTCTCCAATACTCCTTTTCTAGTAGTGAAAAAATATATATAAGTCTATTATTTTAACCAAAAAGAGAAAGGATTAATTGTTGTGAGCCCTCAAGCAATAGACTTGCTTTTATCCACATCAACATTTTTGTAAGACTAATTTACAATACACATTTTTCATATTTCGCAGTAAATATATAGAAGCAGATGACGGAGTCACAAAGCAGAGTATAGTAGGAGGTGCCCTGATCCTTGAGGCAGTATAAGTAGCATTTTCCCTTACAAAATATCCGAACATCATTCCTAATATTGCCGGACGGGTGTAGGATTAATTAATCTATGTAATTTATAACAATTAACAATTGCAAACGGTCAGTCAGAAAGTGGCATGTTAACCGATCGAGGAAGGCCTGCCTACCTTGTCTGTAAATGTTCCCCACTGAAGTACGTTGGGCTATACGCGCGCATGGACCTGCTGAAACCAAAACACCAAAAGTTCAAAAAGGAAAAAAACGCCTTCTTTGATAGTCGCGAAATCGATCGTGCCCGAAATATTTTACATATGCATTATATACATAAAAGGGCCGGCCTTGTACTCCTGCTAAGTTTATTAAGAAAATTATAAGCACATAAGTACTTCTACACATATATATATATAATATATATATATATATATATATATATATATATATATTATATATATATATATATATATATATAATTATAGGTATTTGTGATCATTTGTTCTGTTCCTCGTTATTCAATGGCTAAAGAATGTGCTGGTATAAATGCAGAGCAAGTACTCTGGATTATATGAGCGCCACTCTTCAAACCAGCTACTGATCAATGAAGCCACTGAACCAAAAAGTACGAGAGTAATATTGGCATCCTCGCCTGAAACCATCTCTGACTTTCAGATCGAGCCACTGCCTAAAATATTTGGCAGCTTCTGATGTATAATTAGTGAGCGCATGCCCAACTTCAAGCAAGTACGTACCCTGCGACCACAGGATGCATCGGTACAACATAACATTAGACCTCGTACCCACCTGGACTCCCCGGCCAGTCTATAAATTTGAAACCACACTGAACAACCAACACTACACATCCAACAACAGCGATCCCCTTGCTTCTTCTGAATCTGCATGTGTCTTCACTACAGACGCAAGTATGAACGTCACGACTGCAGAGAATTAGAGGGAGATCTGTACGTACTCTGCATTTTCTGCGCGAGCTATAAAAAGTGCATAAATATAGCTTTACTTATTTAAGTCGCATTCTGAATAAGAGTATGTGACATGAAGAAAGTCTACGAAGATCCTTCTGATGAGGTTAAAAGTTGCAGCAATGTAGCTTCCATTTCCTACTCACAAATGATGTCATATGAAGGATTATGGTATTTGTGGTTGCCCAGAATAATTGTAACGAATAAATGTGCTGTGATTGTGTGACAGCGAGAAAATAAGGATGTTACAAAAGGGTCGTGCTCCATGATTTGCTTTGCTTGCATGCGCCGGTCCAGATAACATACGTCAACATTCTTCTCATTTCACAAAATCTACGATCGAACACATTTCAAATATATTTGGGAAAATCTCAAGTCCCACCACTCCATCGGCCCTGGCCTTATTAAAGCAAGAAATAATTTTCAACACGTTCATTCATCAGATCTTTTTTTTATGCCATGGGAATTTTCGGTTCACTACAACCACCCATTTTTAGGGATTAATTTATAAATGTCTCTTTTTTAGAAGAAAAAACTACATTTTTTTGTACTTACAAAGAAGCTCATCTAATCTATCTACTTGTTGAAAAAAACCGTATAACTACACTTTTGGTTCACTACAAGAAAATTGTGTTATACCTATGACGCGATTTCATTTGTAATGGTGGCAAAATCATAGATATAGCTTTTTACCTATGAAATGTCTCTACGTTTGCATGTCATAGGTAATTCTGCAGTAGGTAAAAGTTGTCTACATTTTTTTAGTCATAGCAACTTTAGCAACATTTTTCGATAAGCATTGGTAGCTTCCATCATTTTAGAACCGTTGGTATAATTGCGTAGGTATATCTTTTGTGCTTCCCCGTATACAAACACTTAATGAGAATTTGTAAAGTTGGTTGAGCACTTGTTTGTGCACATTTAAGTAAAGTATTACATATTTTGATTATGACAAAATCTTAATAATGCATAGGTGTCTATACACGACAACCTTGTGTAACTTGTGAAGCACATGTGTTGACCTGATAACATCATGTGTCGACCATATTTATCATTTCATTCTTGTTGATTTATATTTTCTTATTCTTAATGATCTTTATGACATTTTGCTTTAATATCTATTTTTCATTAAGTCTACCAACATGATAAATAAGACTCAAAGGATCATCATGATGTAAGTATTCTAAAGGCTCAAGTTAATTTCATATTATTTGCTTCAAAGAAAATTGTCTATTTAAGTCCACTTCGATTGAAGAAGAAATCTCTGATCAGTCAAATGCATTAGTTGAAATTCACTTCGTCTTGCACAATTTATTTCTAATCAATTGAAGTTCCACTTCATCATATACGAAGTACCACTTCGACTGACATCGTTATTTGTTAGACCATCCGAAGTCCCACTTCGACTGATTGCTTGATACTCCTAGCAGTCGAAGTTCATATCTTGATCAATCGAAGTTCCATATCGATTGATGTTGTTTCATATCGATTAGTGTTATAATCCTCGATTAATGTTATATATGTTTATCCTATCGATTGATGAACACATAACTTGTATCATATCGATTGGTGATATAATGTTCCGATTGGTGACTAGTTATACTGATGATCAGTCCATCCCCATATAATTTATTTATTATAATATTTTTGGTGATTAACAAAACCTTAACAAAGTTTTTCTAACAATCCTTTATGAAGTCCTCCACAGGAAATTTCAAGTCAAAAAATCTGTAAGTAATTGTCATACCTATTATTTAAAGTTTAAAGCATGTATTCATTCTAAGTACACATCGATTTCCTTGATAGAACATCGATTTCTTAAGAAAAACAACGATTTCGTCTCACACGGTTTCATAAGAGAAACAACGATTTCGGGCTCACATCTATTTCATAAGTCACTTAAACAACGATTCGACAAGTTACACAACGATTTGATCGTTGTAATGATTCGTAAGTGAAACAACGATTTGATCGCTGTAACGATTCGGTAAGTTGAAACAACGATTTGGTCGTTGTAACGATTCGATAAGTGAACAACGATTTGATCGCTGTAACGATTTGATAAGTGAAACAACGACTTGGTCACTGTAACGATTCGATAAGTGAAACAACGATTGGTCGCTGTAACGATTCGATAAGTGAAACAACGATTTGGTCATTGTAACGATTCGATAAGTGAAACAACGATTTGTTCGCTGTAACGATTCATAAGTTAAACAACGATTTGATCACTATAACGATTCGTTACCACTTCAATATCGATTTGCTCAAACAACAATTTACTCTTGCTTGAACAACGATTTGCCTTAGTCAACATCGATTTGCTCAAACAATGTTTTGCTCTTACTTGAACAACGATTTTCCTTAGTCAAATAACGATTTGCTTGGACAAAGATTTCATTACTCACATCAACATAAGGTTTCATTTATATGTATAATGGATTATAATTTTGAAATTGATTTCTCGTATACACAACAACTCTTCACAATGATTTTAGTTTGAGTGAATTATCAGGCATTTCATTATTATTATCTTCTCAGATATTCCTGATAGTGCCCATACATTCAAACATATTTTCAAAACTCTGTGGACTTCAAGTCTTCCCGCGCCATACTAAGATTTTGATCATTTCACAGAAATCCTCTTGCTTATTTGATGTATCGCATAGAGTCTTGATTTGTGTGATGACAGGATATCCTTTCTAGGTTTGCATATCATTATACTGCACGCTACCAGGGTTGACTGACAACGTAGACAAAAAGGAGTTGTCTAGGTATCTCTTTAAGCATGTAGGGCTTTTGTAGTAAAACACGTCAAAGATGGATCTGTCAACCTGTCGAAAGGATAAAAGATTCAGAAAATCTTTCCTAAGGATGCAAGGACCAATCCAAGCGCTTATAGCTGCAGGCTCATCTCCACATGCCTATGTCTACCCAAGCTAAGGGTGGCTTCTCATACTTCATTACATTCATTGATGACTTCTCTAGATTCGGATATGTGTACTTAATGAAGTACAAATCAAAAGCTTTTCAGAAGCTTAAAGAATTTAAAATTGAAGTAGAGAAGCAAATTGGAAAGAGTATTAAGACTCTTCGATCAGATCGAGGAGGAGAATACTTAAGTACAGAATTCACACAGTTCATGAAGGATAATGGTATCCTATCTCAGCTTACCTCTCCATATACACCACAGATGAATGGTGTATCAGAAGGAGAAAATCGCACATTGTTAGACATGGTTGCGATCGCATGATGAGCTTTTCAGAATTACCAGTGTCTCTATGGGGATATGCACTTGAGACAGCTGCATACTTGTTGAACAAGTTGCCTAGTAAGTCTGTGGCCTCCACACCATATGAGATGTGGAAGGGCAGAAAGAAAACTAGATTTAAGCATGTTAAAGTCTGGGGTTGTCAGTCATGTAAAGAGGCGTGATCCAGACAAACTAGAATCTAGGACACGTAAGTGTAGATTTGTTGGATATCCAAAAGAGACATTTGGATATTACTTTTAATGTCTTGAAGAATAAAAAGTGATTGTTGCCAGAAGAGCTATCTTTCTGGAGGAGGAATATATTCATCAAGGAGATAGTGGGAGTAAAGTAGTATTGGAAGAGGTTCCAGGTCCACTAGTCAACACTGCCACTGAGAATGAGGTGTTAGTTCGTGATCCTAATGATATACACACTAATGAACCACGCAAGTTAGGTAGGTGAGGGTAACAAGATACCAGCACGATATGTGGGACATATTGATGGAGGTGACTCGAAAGTCCCCTACCATGAGGATGCTGATCCTATGACTTACTTGGAGGCCATTGAAGGCCCAGAAGCTGGGAAATGGTAGGAGGCTATGAACTCTGAGATACAGTCCATGTACACTAACCAAGTTTGGAACATAGTTGATGTACCTAAGGGTATTGTACCCATAGGGTGCAAGTGGATCTTAAGAAAAAGATCGGTGCTGATGGACAAATTAATACGACAAGGCGAGACTAGTGGCGAAAGATTATCATCAAAGATAAGGAGTTGATTATGATGAAACTTTTTCCCCAGTTGCTATGGTAAAATCAATTAGAGTTCTTCTTGCCATAACTGCACACTATGATTATGAAATCTGGCAAATGGATGTGAAAACTGCCTTCCTTAATGGGAACCTGAGGAAGAGGTGTATATGATACAACCAGAGGGTTACACATCTAAGGAGTTTCCAGACAAAGTGTGCAAGCTACAGAGATCCATATAGGATTAAAACAAGCCTTCAGGACCTGGAACATAAGATTTGATGAGGCCATTAAATCTGATGACTTCATTTAAGATGAGGATGAACCTTGTGTGTACAAGAAAACAAGTGGGAGTGCTATCACCTTTCTACTTCTTTACGTACGTAGATGACATTCTACTCATTGGAATGATGTGGCAATATTATCCTCTGTAAAGATCTGGCTGTCAAAGAACTTCTCCATGAAAGACTTGGAGAAGCATCCTACGTATTAGGAATACAGATATAGGGATAGATCAAAAAGGATGCTTGGTTAACCCAGTCTATGTACATAGATACCATTGTCAAAAAGTTTGGCATGGAGAATTCCAAAGAGGACTCATACTAATGAGACATAGAATTCATCTCTCTAAAGAACAGTCTCCTAAGACTCCTGAAGAGAGGGCAGTCATGGATAGAGTCCTTATGCTTCTGCCATAGGATCTATCATGTATGCCATGCTATGTGCAAGACTGATGTAGCTTATGCTCAAAGTGTTTCGAGCAGATTCAGGGTAATCAGGCTAGGGCACTGAATGAAAGGCTGTGAAGTGTATCCTAAGATACTTGAGAAGGACTAAGGATACATTTTTGGTTTATGGAGGAGGTGAACTAAACCCGAGGCTTCACTGACTCGAGTTTTCAGTCAGATCCAGATGATAGCAAGTCTACATCTGGATTTTTTTTACTCTAAACGGAGGTGCGGTTTGCTGGAAAAGTTTCAAGCAAGAAACAACTGCAGATTCGACGACTGAAGCTGAGTATATTGCTGCAGCTGAAGCCGCCAAGGAAGCAGTGTGGTGGTGAAGAAATTCATCACCGATCTTGGCGTCGTTCGTTCTATTTCAGATCCCATCCCACTGTTCTGTGACACAATGGGGCTATTGCACAAGCTAAAGAGCCGCGGTCTCATCAGAAGTCTAAGCACATTCTTAGGCATTTTCATTTGATTAGAGAAATAATTGCCAGAGGAGATGTTGTGGTGGAAAAGATTCCATCAGCTGACAATGTAGCAGATCCGCTAACAAAGCCTTTAGCTCAAATTGCGTTTGAGCGTCACCTGACAGCTATGGGATTAGTGCATAAAGGTGATTGGCTTAGTCCAAGTGGGAGATTGTAGTCTTAGGTGGACAACAAGCCAATCTGATATTGTATCATTTTGTTCAGTTATTAATAAATGGCTTTTGTTTATTATTTTACTATGTGGTATTATAATAAAGTCCATGAACATGTGCAATAGTGAGTAGACTATGATGTGTGTTCATACTAATGAGACTACTACTTAATAAACACATATTCTAAATGTTCCTATTCAATGGATACCTGAGAAGGACATCAAATATCCAGTTAGAATAGTATTGTTTACTCCCGCTCATATGATGAGGATGACTGATCTCATAGTCATGTGTGTGTAGACACTAAGGAGAAACAATAGGTGCTCTTTAGAGAAAGAGTTCACTGAACTGATCTAATAGAATCACTAGATGGTATTGTACCTAACTGTCAACCAAAAAGATTCGATTGTCACAGTTGTGTAGAGGTCTTTAGACCTGAGACACCAAAGACACCTTGTTGGTGGGACTTCGTGTTTTGAGTTGGCCTAAGAATCTCTATCCAAGAGATTTCATATAGTCAAAGTTCGGACACAGCGGAAGACCTTCGAAGGGGATTGAGTGGTCAACAAGGGATCATTTGCCCTCGGTACATAGAGGGAGAATACTCAAGGGAACGATGTAATGGAGTCCTGGCCAGGGCAGACAAAATATCAAAAATGAGTTTTTGGTATTAATCTAAAGCATCGGATCCTAGTGGGACAACAAGTTAGGATTTGATAGTATACCATATCCTAAGTTGTTCCAAGAGTATTATGCAAATGAGAGATTATATCTACACAGTAACTGATGACGGAAAGGTTCCTTGTGAGGGTTGCAGAACCTCAATACCTTCCGGGTTCACATGGTGTTGCTTGGCACCCAACGTGTTCGGAGGCACAGCTGAGTCGGGTAGATAAAGTTTTTTTTTTTTTTTTTTTTAACAGAAGGAGGTCCTCAGGGCAAAAGCTGGGAGAGCGCACCCTCCCCCAGAGGGGAGAATGTTCCCACTCCACCAGCAAGAACACCTGGGCCGAAAATTATAACTCAACCTGTTACAAAGGATAAGGAGGCATACCCCCTTTAAACTAGTCTAATATGCATAAGACCAGTTTTATCAAGACCATTGGTCCTTACAAATATGAGGAAGACTATTTGCACCCCAGAAGATCTCATTTTCATGGAAGAAAAAGCCTGATTAGCCAAGCGGTCAGCAACTTGATTGGACTCCCTGAAAACATGATGAATGGAACCACCATTAGGAGACAAGATAGATTTCATTTCCGCCACCACCAGAAGATGTGCAATGAGGTGCACTTGTTGTGCTGATATGAGATATTAACTAATTAATCAAGTTAGTAAGTGTTACTAGTTTATTAGGCTATTAACTGGATTGGTACTTAGGCCTAGAGGGCACATGCAATAGGTTTTCAAACGACGATCTAAATATATAAAGATCAGGGGTTTTTGTGAAAAATTACTATCTCTATATAATGATGTTGGTGGGACAACCCTGGCCAAGCATCAAGGTTCCACCTGGCGCCCCCCCCTCTCTCTCTCTTGCGTCACGTATGTCACGAAGATCGGCAAGATCCAAGCTCTATCTTCGAGCATTGCGGAACCCGCTGAGAGCGGGCGGGATCGTCACGAGGAAGACAGCGTGGACACCGCTAGAGGCCGGACGGCTGAACGCCTTGTGGCGTCACCTCCACGGAATCGTACGAACGCGGATCCGATTCCGCGCAAGGTGATTTCGATTACCCGATAGTCTGGTTTGCGAATCCAAAACGGATCGAGATCAATTTTAAATCTCTTTTTCCGCTGCGTTTCCTTGATCTCGGGTCGCAGTAGATCCCAACACCTCTTACTGGACCCAGCATGGCACCCCAAGCCTCGGTCAAGGAAGTTCTTCTGATCCTCGTCATCCATTTCAGGAACTATTACCTTTCGTTTCCGAGCACCAGGGCATTCATCAGATGAAGCGGACGTCTGTGTTTGGGCAGTGACTCCCGATGGCTCTTTTACTATGAAGTGTGCATATCACCTGTTGCGCCCCAGAGGCATTGCCAAGACTGCTCTCTCGAAAGCTTGGCACAATGCTTTTACCAGCAGGCCGCGTCTATCTTTTTTTGGAGGGTCCTCAGGATTTCTGATTGTGGTATACACATGGCTTCTAAATGTTCCTACAGTTCCAGCCCAGATATCGAAGACATTAACCATCTGTTTACTAAGGGTGACTTGGCTTCTGCTTTATGGAGTTGGTTTCTCCCTTCATGGATGATGCGATCCACATGCATGATCAGTTCACTATTCGATCCTGGCATGTCCTGTAACGTTCATGGTTGGTACTCCGTATGGTTTTATTTCCTTATATGGTTATATGCTCATCACTTGGGAAATCTGGATGACTAGATGTGTGGTCAGATTTGATAATGGTGAAAGGCCAATAAGTCTCAAATGAAATGTGAGAATATTCGATCTCTGATTTCTATAGCACTGCAAGAAATTTCCTTCAAACGTCCTGCATGGCACCAGCAGGATCTTGTAATTTGTTCCTTTGGGTTCCAAAGCAAACCTATTCTAAAGCGGTGCAAGCTTGTTAGATAATGGTCATGAAAGGCTCATATGTGAGAATATTAGAACCCACTGGCCTATGTTTAAACGTGGACGACGCATGCAAGGGAAACCATGGTATCTGTACGGTGGGGGTGGGTGCATCAGGAATATCCAGGGGAATATTAAGATGACCTTTTCTTTCTGCTATGGCACGGGTAACAGCCTGCAGGATGAAACCAGGGCGCTCTGCGATGGCCTTCGGCTGGCACAGGAACACGAGTTGATGGTGCCCCATATTTACTCTAATTCTACAGTTCTTGTCCACTCCCTTGAGGCAGGTTCGCGACTAGTTGGGACTGCATTAGATGGTGGCGACAAGCAGCTTGTCACCGTGGATTGTGACTTTCATCCCACAAAGAAAATATGAGAATATAGAATAAAAAAGAGCACACAATGCCAGATTTGGGGGTGTGAACGTCAGAGACTCGTGGGTCTCGAAGGATAAATAAATAACAATGAATAAATAGGGAGAGATCGCGAAAAAATATCTTAGAGGCGAGATTGTGCGGAGGATGTGAGTTCGCTCCTTCTACAACACAGCTAGCTGCGGTAGAAAGTTTCTTGTTTGATTACCCTTAAAATAAACACAATAAAGAGATGAAATAAACAATTAACCAATTGCGAAGTATTAATTCTCATGAATAATTAAACAGTAGAACATAAAGAAGAACACACCACTTGTTAACTTTTAAACTCCTATAGAGATAGGTATGTGTGTCTGGATGCATGAAAGAGTGAAATAATGTGCAATGTGTGAATGAAGGGAGATTGAAAGATGCTCTGGTGGGAGCAAGAGGGAGAAGTGCTCGCATGGGAGCAATGGAGATGTGAATAGAATAGACAAAAAAAATGTATAAACAAGAGGGGAAGAGAGGTCGGCTTCCCCTATAATTATGGTGCATGGCATTGCTTGAGAGGGAGAGCTTGATGAAGTTGAGCAATGGAGAGGAGAGTCTGCCACTCCAATGATGATGACTTCAAGGCAGGGATCCGCTTCGCGTTGGTGACCACCGTCACAACTCACTTGCACAACTCTGGGAAATTGTGCCAACCTTGTCCAAGACGAAGCAAAGGTATATTTATAGGGAATTGGGGCTCAAAGTCGGGAGTAGGATATGACCCTAAATTGCATCAGGCTTAGTGGATACGTTTAAAGTAGAATCGCATCAGACCAACCAGACGCGTTATGAATTTCAAATTTGATCGAATTCTGATAGAAACAACAATCTGAATCACATTAGGTCGACCAAACGCGTTCATGAATTTCTGAATATGTTTTATGGAAATTGCATCGGAGTTACTTGACGTGTTAATGAATGTTCACCAATTGATGGCAAAATTACATCGATGTAACCTGCCGCATTATTGAAAAAAAGCGTCCGATTGGTATGACACATTCATCAAAAGATAATCGCGTCCACTAAAACTGACGCGATTCAAAGAAAGCTAGTAAGATCTTTCAGCAAGCATAAATATATTGGAAAATCAAGGGGAAAAATGGGAATAGACCTAGAAAAATGGGAAAAAACACCCAAGAAGTGCAGATTGAGGGCACTTGGGACATTATATATGGTGTAACATAAGATTTGCTTACTGCGATGTCAATTTTTGCTTATCTAGAGTCACATCTTGAATTTAAACGCCACTATTAACCATGTTTACCATGAAGCTAACTAGGTGGCATACTCTTTGGCATCCCATCCTTGTAGCACTATGCTAACGAGATATTCTCCTCTTTTTTTGCTTTCCCCTGCCAACTCGGGGTACTGTAACATGGATAGGACTGACCTGCCAACAATTCGATTGGACTAGCTATGACTTGTTTTGCCGGGGTATGCCGATGTACTGTATTCATCTCCATCATATTAATAAAATATCTTAGGGTAGGTTGACTACACTGGTGGAGTGAGAACATCCTCCCCTTCGCGGGGGGGGGGGGGGGGGGGGGGTGCACTTTTTTAGTTTGCTGACTCAGCATCATTTTTTCTTAAAAAAATAGAAATGTCTCACGGGTGACCGGAGGTTTTAGAAATCTACTTTTATAGAAGGAATCTAGAGAGGCAACAATAGGATATATTATTGTCGATACAGGTGGAAAGTCATACAAATGTGCGAAAATAAAAATCTAACTGCATGCTGCTATGGACGGAGGAGTTAATTAGAAGAAGTGACGGAGTTGAGAAGGGGAACTTGGAGAAAGAGAAGACACTACAAACAAAATGGTAGGTGTACAAGGTTTAAAGCCCTGCACCCAGCAGTCAGAGATGGCGACGTTGCCGATTAGAGTTAAGGGACTAGCTGAACCGAGAGAGAAAGGAAAGCATGCATGGTACATTTGTGGAGCTACCAGCCGAGGATCTCACTCTCATCCATCTAACTTTGGAATCCGTAGCAGATGTTTTAGGGCTTGGCGATGTCTAGGCGCAAGCGATCCAAAACTATATATGTGCATGACCAATAAACAGCTGAAACAGGAGACCCCCACCCCCACCACCACAGTTAATAGCAGATTTGAGTCGAAGTTGATACCATATATAGCCCTGTAAATAGATCGGATTCGGATCGTATTTTTGGAGATCCAAATCTGGATCCAATTTAGAAGGTCCGGATCCGTCCCGGATCCGAAATTAGGCACACTTCGGGTCCAGATTCATGTTGACATCTAAAGTCAATTTCGAATCCAGGTTAGGATCCGAATTCGAAATGTTGCATACTGATTTAAAATATGGTAAAAAATTATGAAAATAAAAAAAACTCAATCTGTGCCGATTATAGCAAGAACATACATAACAATATTGAAATTTTGAAAAAAATAAAAATACTCAATCTGTGCTAGTTATGACAAAAATATACATAAAATCTGGTTAAACATACAAAAAAATCTAGAAAATCTGAAAAATGAAAATAAAAAATACCCAAATCTGTGGCTTGTTATAACAAGAACCTTCATAAATATGGTTAAATATACAAAAAATCTGAAAAAATAAAAAACTACTCAATCTGCGCTCATTATACATAGTCAAATAATTCAAGAACTCTTAACTAATACCAGACATCCATTCCAGACATAAGTGATTAAATTCTTAATCACCTATTGTGTTTCGGTACTTCCCCCATAATTTTCATATTTTCAAAATAAGTTGAACCTTTGGATCTGTTCACATAGAAGAGAAAACAAACCAAAGATAATGGATTGAACATGATTGGTTTTCACCAAAGCAGGATTCCGAGCACAAGTAAGAAAAATATTTCTAGAGAGAGAGAGAGATATGAGAAGACGGAGAAAATGGAAAATGGCTCTCGAATCTTCATGAGAGCACTCTAACTTGTTTTATAATGAGAAATGTGTACAACAAATGGATGTACAAATTTACAACAATTTACGACCTATTAAATGGACAAATCACAGTGATTTACCGTGATTTGAGATACCTTGTTTTAGCGTCCTCATCCTCTACTCGTTGCTATTCTTGGTGCCCCAAGAGCTGTCACAGCAGTGGCCATTGCTGGCCACACACCGTCTGTCATCAAATTGTACCCAACAAATAAAATATGATAAATCACGCAGCAAGAACATCCCTACCCAACTCATGGAAGAAGAATCATCTTAAGCAGAATTAGAGAGAACGTAAGAACTGTAAAGTATTTAATTAGACCCATAGCGTCAAGGCCTTGAGGAGGGGTGCAATAGCGTGAGCAAAGAGGAAGGAGGAGGTGACGAGAAGTAGAAGAAACGCTTAGAGATAAGGTCTCCACCACCGTCGATTCAAAGGTCGATGGCTGCCGATCAGAAGGGGATGGTCGCTGCTATCGTCGATTCCAAGGAAGATGGCTGCTGATCAGAAGGGGGATGCCGTTGTTGCCGTTAATTAGAAGGAAGATGGCCGCCAATCAGAAGTGAGGATGCCACTGCTGTCTTGAGATCGAAGGAAGATGAATGCCGCTCAAAAGGGGGAATGGCCACTATAGAGGTGGAGAAACCCTAGGCTACGATGGGAGATGAGAACTAGATTTGGAAATGAGCCAATGAAGCTTGCGTCCTTTTTCTCTTCGGATCGGGCTTTCGTCGGCACCCCGATTTCAAACCTGAAATTAGTTATTTCGGATCAATAAGACTCGCCCCGAATATGAAGGAAATATGATTTTGTGTCACAATATTGATCTAGATCCTTTTGGATTTCGAGGATGACGCATCTGGTGCTCTTGCTAGCCGTTTATCATGATGATCTCCCTCCTGTTGCTACTGCTCACCGCCATCGTTGTCGCCTGCATCACCTTGCCCGTGGAAAAGGTACGTCACTTGCCCCCTCTGCCTTTGAATGTTGTTCGCATTGACAACTTCTCTACTGTTGTTGAGTTGTTCCTTTTTCTAACCTCATCACGTGCCCCTTGTTTGTTTTGTCTCTCTTGCTTAATTAATTGCTCACTCGTACGTTTGCATTTTGGCCATCGGTAATTAGTTTATTATGGAATCACCCATTGCATGAATGCATACAGTGATGTCTTCATCATTCCATGACATCGGTGACAACCGGGTCATTTTTGGTAAAAGTTATGCTTGCTGAATCTTTTTAACATTGTGTTTTTTGGGGGTAATATCGTGAATGACATATTTGTGTATTTAGCTGGCACTGTTGACATTCGTGTTGTTGGATTGCTTAACGTTTTAGTTCAGAATATGCGTACCACTCCATATGAATTGGTATATAGATGTAATATTTTATAGCTCAGAGATCACTACCTCCACTCAACGAGGTCGGGCTCACTGCTTCTGTGAATTGGTATGTTGATGTTTTTTTTTCCCTCACAAAATGTTCTTTTCGTGAGCTAAGATGCCAATATAGATTCTTTGCTGCTTAACTATGGTTCTGTTCTGGGAAATAGAGTGGAGGTCAGTATTCTGTGCTTCCAAAGGAGTAGTGACGCTGCCACGGCTGATGGAATTCTTCGCGGGTCTATCCTCCTATAGTCTTTGAACAACACAGAGTAAGCTCTATGACGCTAATTTTTTTTGTTATGTAACACTAATAGATTGTTTACTGCGATTACAAATACCATTTTGAAATTAGAGTATGTTATTTGGATGTAATCTGCACCTTGTCCAATTGCTTTTGTGGATTCTAATGAACATTTTCATTCAAAGTATCTTTTCTTTGTACTTGTGATAGTTTTTTCTTGTCTTGCTGAAATAATTTTTTGAAGTGAAAAAAAAGAAAAGCACATAGTCTTAAACAACATCAGAGCGTAATTTTGGAAATTGGAAACAGATAGGGGAGTTGAACATAATATTCATGCATGAGAATAAGAAATCACTCAAAGAAGGAACATAAAATGCTTAGAAAAGCTCTTTCTTTGAGAAGATATAAAAATTTAAGAAAAATATTGCACAAGAAATTGCCTAGGAAGTGTGTCTATATTTCCATAGAGACAAATTGAGCAACTGATTCATTAGAATGAAGCTAAATATATAAAAATAGAATGTAACGGCTGCAAATTATACCTTGTCACCACATAACCTATTGATGGCTCAAAACTAGGTGGAGTTTTCTGAGATACCTCTCTTGTATATATGCATAGAAATTAGATGATTTTTTTTAACAAAATACATATGCGGACAACTTTAGCCGTCTACAAAAGACTACATGTAGACCGTTATAAAGTTGTCTACAAAGGCTATATGTAGAAGGCTAACATAGCCATCTACATATCTACATATCGCCATCTACAAACTATTCAATAGCCATATACATATATATTTTTTTGTAGATGGCTATTATGGCCGTCTACATTTTCTACATCTAGATAGCTATTATAGATTTCTACAAAAAATTATATGTAGATGGCTACAGTAGCTGTCTACATATAATACTTTTGTAGACAATTTTGGATTAACTGTCTACATATCTTTTGTAGACAAAGTTTTGGTAGACGACTTGATAGACGGCTGTAAAGTCATCTACTATATTTTTGTAGCTGATTTAATCATTTTTGTAGAAAACTTAAGCCATCTCCATATACTCCTTTTCTAGCAGTGAAAAATATATATAAGTCTATTATTTTAACCCAAAGAGAGATAAGATTAATTGTTGTGAGCCCTCAAGCATAGACTTGCTTTTATGCACATCAACATTTTTGTAAGACTAATTTTACAATACACATTTCTCATATTTCGCAGTAAATAGAAGCAGATGATGGAGTCACAAAGCAGAGTATAGTAGGAGGTGCCCTGATCCTTGAGGCAGTATAAGTAGCATTTTCCCTTACAAAATCCGAACATCATTCCTAATATTGCCGGAGGGTGTAGGATTAATTAATCTATGTAATTAATAACAATTAACATTTGCAAATGGGTCAGACAAAGGGCATGTTAGCCGATCGAGGAAGGCCTACCTACCTTGTCTGTAAATGTTCCGCACTGAAGTACGTTGGGCTATACGTGCACATGGACCTGAAACCAAAACACCAAAAGTTCAAAAAGGAAAAAGACTCTCGACCTTCTTTGATAGTCGCGAAACCGATCGTGCCTGAAATATTCTACATATGCATTATATATACATAAAAGAACTGGCCTTGTACTCCTGCTAAGTTTATTAAGAAAATTATAAACACACAAGTATTTTCTACACATATATTTAATTATAGGTATTTGTGATTTGTTCCTGTTCCTCGTTATTCAGTGGCTAAAGAATGTGCTGGTATAAATGCAGAGCAAGTACTCTGGATTTATGCGAGCTCCACCCTTCAAACCAGCTACTGATCAATGAAGCCACTGAACCAAAAAGTATGAGAGTAATATTTGGCATCCTCGCCTGAAACCATCTATGAATTTCAGATCGAGCCACTGCCTAAAATATTTGGCAGCTTCTGATGTATAATTAGTGAGCGCATGCCCAACTTCAAGCAAACGTACCCTGCGACCACAGGATACATCGGTACAACATAACATTAGACCTCGTACCCACCTAGACTCCCCGACCAGTCTTTAAATTTGAAACCACACTGAACAACCAACACTACACATCCAACAACAGCGATCCCCTTGCTTCATCTGAATCTGCTAGAAGAAATTACAAGATGAAGGCCGCGGTCAGCAGTGGGAACGCAGCTCTAGCCGTGCTCTTCTTCCTGGCCATTGTAGCAGAGATGGAAACCATCTCCGCCTATTCATATGGAGGCGACAACCGTGTGTTCTGTCCCAAGAGGACCCCTTGCTTCCGTAGGTATATCTGGTGTCCGTGGGCATGCCCATTCACAAAGCCGTGGAACCAACGCGCTAAGTACTGCCAGGTCGATTGCTACTCCCGCAAGTGCGAGGCCGTATGCAAAAGTAAGTAACGATCAATCTGATTGACGCAAGCAGCCATAGAGATTCTCCACCAATGAAACATTCATGTATATATACATTACTAGGTCATATACAAACCCAAATGTACATGCATTAGCATATATAGGCACAGAGTTTGGATTGTGGATATGATGCAATAAGAATATTCTCTATTTTATTCAGTAACGGTGTGTTAATCTTTTCAAAATGCAGGCCCCAAACCCGATTGCCATAACACGGGCTCTGGTTATTACGACCCTCGCTTTGTCAGCGGCGACGGTGTGTATTCTACTTCCACGGCAGGAAGGACGAGCACTTCACTCTCGTCTCTGACCCCCACTTCCAGATCAACGCCCGCTTCATCGGCCTACGCCCCGTGGGAAGAGCGCACGACTTCACCTGACCCAGCTCTCGTGTTCATGGTTGGCTCCCACAAGTTCACCATCGAGGCCACCAGAGCCGAACGGTGGATGACGCTGTGGACCACCTCCAGTTTTCATTCCAAGGTGAACGTTTGGAGCTCCCTGAAGACCATAGGTCCTCTTGGAGCTCTCCGAACAACAAGTTGACGGTGGAGAGGAGGAGAGAACCAACCGTGTTATGATAAGGTTGGAACAAATGGCAATAGCATCGATCACGGTGGTTCCGGTGACGAAGGAAGATGACAGGATCCACAAGTACCAAATACCTGCCGACGACTGCTTCGCGCACTTGAACGTGGAGTTCAGCTTCTATTGGTTGTCGCCAGAGGTGGAGGGGGTCCTCGGCCGGACGTACCAACCCGACTACATGAACCCTACAAAACGGGTGGCGATGCCGGTGCTGGGTAGAGAGAACAAGTACTGGACAGTGGACACCTTCTCTAGTGTCTCTAGAGTGCAATGCATGTGTCTTCACTGTAGACGCAAGGATGAACATCACGACCGTAGAGAACTAGAGGGAGATCTGTAAGTACTCTGCACTTTCTGCGCGAGCTAAAAAGTGCATAAATATAGCTTTACTTATTTAAGTCGCATTCTGAATAAGAGTATGTGACATGAAGAAAGTCTACGAAGATCCTTCTGAGTGTGTTAAAAGTTGTAGCAACGTAGCTTTCATTTCCCACTCACAATGATGTCATATGAAGTATTATGGTATTTGTGGTTGCCCAGATTAATTGTAACGAATAAATGTGCTGTGATTGTGTGACAGCGAGGAAATAAGGATGTTACAAAAGGGTCGTGCTCCACGATTTGCTTTGCTTGCATGCGCGCCCGGCCCACATAACGTCAACATTGTTCTCTTTTCACAAAGTCTGTGATCGAACACATTTCAAATATATTTGGCAAAATCTCTAGTCCTGCCTCTCCATCGGCCCTTGGCCTTATTAAAGCAAGAAAATATTTTTCAAACACGTTCATATCATCAGACCTTTTTTTATGCATGGGAATTTCAGTTCACTACTGCCACCCATTTTTAATTAGGGACTAATAGATACATCTACTTTTTAAAAGGAAAACTATATTTTTTGATACTTACAAAGAAGCTCATCTAATCTATCTACTTGTTGAAAGGAACCTATAACTACACTTTTGGTTCACTACAAGAAAACCATGCTATACCTGTGATGTGATTTCATTTATAAAGATGGCCAAAACATAGGTATAGCCATTTACCGACAAAATGTTGCTACGTTTGCATGTCGGTGGTAATTCAGCAGTAGGTAAAAGTTGCCTACATTTTTAAGCATAACAACTTCACGAAAATTTTCAATAAACACAAGTAGCTTCCATTGTTTTATAACCGTCCGTAAAATTACATAGGCAATATCGTTTGTGTCTCCCTATATACCGATACTTAATGAGCATTTGTAAAGTTCACCAACATCTACGTATACCTACACTTAAGGAACGTTTGCAAAATTTACCAACATGTTGAAAATGTAGGTGATGTCTTTTGTGTGGAAGTGTAGGTATTATTGTCACCTACACTTCAAGATCATTTTACAATGGTTAGGCATTAGCCTATACGTGACAACCACACAATACAATGACCACACTTTCCACACACAAAATGACAACTCTTGTAAACTAACCAAACGTAAAATTCTGTCAACACATCACAATGACAACACACCCACACACAAATTGACCACTTACAATCCAACCAACATATTCCTAGTGTCTTCCATTTCCAAACTCACAACCTGCAATCCACAAAATCGTCTCATCTGAAATGCAAAAAATGTCATAAAGTTGACAACAATGTCAAAATTAGATACTATTAAAAAGTGATGTTCCCAAAGTTGGATGCAACATCTATCAACCACATACAATCTAAGGAAAAATATTTACAAACATTTCCATTTCATAACACACATATAACCTATCAACCTATCCTACAATCACAATGTCCAAACAGATCCATGAGTTTTCAAACTTACATTTCAAAAGGTGTTGTTTTCAAAGTTTGAAGTGGAAGATAATTCAAGTGTTAAATTTGATCTCACAGCTAGTTGAGTCCACCCACTACTAGAAAAAATGGGTTTTACCTACGTCATTTACCTACACGTAGACTAATTGTAGGTATAAAAAGGATTTACCTATGTTATAAGTAAAAGTTTACTAACATTAAATATTAATAATAGGTATAAGTCTACTGGTCTCCCAAATTGTTTTCTCCCGCCCCAAATTTTCTATCAGCGCCAAAACTCATGGGACAAATACCTACACTTCATTGTCTCGTAGGAATATATAGCTCTATACCTACAACATTCGATAAATAATATATTCATAATATATATTACCTCTCAACCCTATTCGTATACCCCCATACCCACTTCGTCGCTTCACTTTGAACTCACTGTGTGCCATGGGAAAAAGCTAGGATTCCCCCCCCTCCCTCGAGAGTTGCCTATAGTGCGGTTTGCAGCGACGGTAGCATAGTAGCTGCCGACTTGGCGTGGCGTGCGGACGACGATTGTGTCCACTTTTCCCCACAATAGGCACGACACGGCGGCGTAGTCGTACGGAGCAGCCTCCCCCGTGCGGCAACATCACTTGACAGGTCGCCACCCAGCAGCCGAGGGAACTTCACCCGCCTTCTCCTACCACGCGCCTCCTCCTGCGGTGGGCATCCCTACGGCGAGCCTCTTGTTTCATAGTCTCCTGCTGTGTCAGCTACAGAACCTGTTGTTATTGCCTTTGCCAACAAGGATGGAACTTGTCGTCTATGAGGAGGGAACGCCCTGGTGGCCACGAATGTGCCACCTATCGATTCTGCCCAAGAAATCAGAGATGCTGAGGTCCTTTGCTCCCCTGTGCCTAAAATTAAATTAAGTCGGATGATTTTGGAATTCCAGTCTTAAACTCAATTTCACAGCTTGGCCGAAGTAGATGGTTGCTGTAATTTCTGTTAGGTCCCTAAAGTAAGACTTGAACACTTGATGTTTTATTTTATAGTTAAAAACTCTATTACACCTATCACATCAGTTTTATTTGCATATCTCTGAAGAGCTTTTTGCTGCATGATGAATTTATTTTTAGCATTTTGGTTGTACATGGAAGGACAAATGTTGTTTGCATTTAGGGCATCTTATTAAAGACTAAGCAAATAGACATTTTTGGGGCATTTCCATTCAATCAGTAGCAGGGGCCAGGGAGGTCGGCGCTGGCAGGGCTCCCCTTCCCTTCTGCTCCTCTACCCCCTATCTCGGAATAGAGGGCCAGTGGGGGATGGGATGGGGGGCTGGCGCAGTGCACCAGCTCGCGCTCGGCTGTCGCACTGCACCGGGGGCCTGGGCATCCCTAGCTACGACGCATTGTACCGGGCAGGGTCTTCAGCTTTTTTGGGCCTTTCGGAGTCCATTTTTCACATTTTTTTTCGTGTTGGGGTCATTACAGCTGCGCCAGTGGGTCAACCTGAGGTTGACGACCACCATGCCGGGTTCCTTAATTTTCGGGCCCGCCTGGGTTGGCTTCGACTGGCCAGCAAGGCCATTTGACCGGTTGACCAAGATAGTTACACTGGGGTTTTTTGCACTCGTGGGGTGAGTTTCGAGGGCCAACCGATTGTCTAGGGTGGTATATAACCTTTTCGAGGTTGGCGGTCAGACGGGTACTTTAGCGGATCCTGACGCTTGTGCTAACTTCCTAGCACTGCTCCTTACTAGTCTTCGCCTGGTGTTGCGACACTTGAGGGCTTGTCCCACCGCACTGTGCACTTTCGGGTTGTTGTCGTTCCCCGGGACCCCTGTCCTCGTAGGCCCATTAAGGGTGGTCTCCGAGCCATGAGTGCGTCTGTTCAGCGTTTCTCCGAACAAAGGGGAAAATGGTGTTGGACAGCGGCGTCGAGTCATTGTAAAGCTCTCTTAGTTGGTTTGGGTCCCGTGGAGTTTGGAGGGTCGCGGTGCAGTCCAGTTAGTCCATTCTCACTACCCCTCATTGCAAGGTTCCGGAGTTGTGTCAGGAGGATAGGCGTGGGACCATAGTCTGGCCAAACTATGGCTTGTGGTTGTATTTGTCCACACGTCTCACTCTGACAGGAGGTGTAGACACCGCCGACGGACGACGTGTGGTCCACAAAAAAGGGGATAGATGAGGGTGGGGTGATCGTGATCGCCATTTGTAGACACCACCGACGGACGACGTGTGGTCCACAAAGAGGGGGATAGATGAGGGTGGGGTGATCGTGATCGCCAGGCACGCGAGGTGCCGAATGGAAGATGCACGACAAGGGGTGCGAGATGGAAGGTGTGATCGCGAGCGTACCTTTTGGAGCGGGGAGATTGCGCGGGGGATGATGTGGGTCCTTTCTTCCTCTACGAACACGGCCAGCCGCAGTAGAGGGCGTTTCCTCATTTGATTACCCTGACAAAATAGACAAAAAAGAATAAAAGGGGATTAGCCACATGGTGTAGTATCAATCCTTAAAAAAATGAAATAAAAGAATAAACGGCAAGGGGAACGACTTACCATGCGGTGGCTTTTAAATATCTAAAATAGGTGTGTGTGTGTGTGTGTATGAAAAAAGGGGCCGTGTTGGGCCCGGAGGAGATGAAAATTTAAAGAGCCACGTGGGACCCAGAGGAGATGGAGACAAAAGAAAAGAGGAAGGGGAGGGGGTGCTTCCCCAAATGTTGATGGCGTGAGGGCCGCTGCCGATTGGACGGATGGAGAGGAGGAAGAAGAGTGCTTTGCCTTGCTCCGCTCCGGTACACGTGGAAGAAGGAGGACGGATCGACGAGGAAGAGCTCCTTGGGCCGGAGGTTGAGGTGAGGATCCGGCAGGGCTTCGCTGCTTCTTGGAACCCCCCCTATACAAATGACCCTCGGGGGTCAATTTATAGGGGTGAAATTTTTGAATCGCATCGGGTACAGCGGCCGCGACAAGAAGCCTGAAACGCGTCTGGGTGGTAGGCCGCGATTAGAATCGCGTCGGGCTAGCACGCCGTGATATGGATTGAAATGCGTCTAGGCGGCAGGCCGTGATTCGCAAGGTCAAATTGACGAGACAGGCGCATGATTGCCGCCACTTCTTCTGAATCGCTTCCTGTCAGGGCGCCGCGATAACGATATGAATCGCGTCTACCATGGCTACCGCGACTTGAATCGCGGTGGTCATGGCCGACGCGATTACCTTAGGGGTAATTTTGAGGCAATCGACCGATAAATGCGTGTCTGGTAATGGGGAATTATGATTTGACCTTATAAATCGCGTCTGCTGACAAGGGCGCAATTACAGGATTTTCTCATGATTGCGGGCCTACACACGATGACTTTTTGGGCCATAGCCTTTTTGACTTTCAAATCGCGTCCATCGGATTGGACGCAATTCGCTTTAGGCACGTGTTCATAAACGCGTCCGGCATGCACGATGCAACTTTCATGGTTGCGACATGCATGGCCATCGCGTTAAGGTCGCGCCCCATGAAGCCGTCGCATTAAGGTCGCGCCTGTTAGAGCTGCCGCGATAAGGTCCTGAATTGCATCCATCATCCCGGACGCCTTTCATAATGCTGCTGCCATACCCGTCGCGACATGGAATTGATGCCTATAATTCTCGAGGGGCCATGGAAATGGAGGGGAAGCACCATGGGAAGAATGGGTTGATCCAGAATGATTGGGAAAACTACTCTTGCAAGGCAAAAAGAGGGCCATTTGTGTGTTATGGTGCAACAGGAAATTTGCCCGTGGTGAAGCCGAATTCGCGTGTCTACAGAGGGGAGACCTGGACTCATGGTCGAGCGGTAAGACGCCGGTGCGCGAACCTGACTACTGGCTAGTAGAGGTTGGTATGTCGTCTAGTACCTATTGTTCAGACAAGGGCTTTCCGTCAGTGTGTGCAGCCTAGTAGCATTCACAGAGCATGATTACCGAGGTTGACCATATGTAGTTGCGCCAAGTTGGCGGTGCTTGTGGACCCATGTACCTTTCTGTTTATTTACTTTGGAACCTGCTTAATTGTTAAGTTGTTATATTACCTACTCAGTTGTTAGTTATGTTTACTTGGGTTACCGTTGTTTTCCTATTTAGTGTAGTTACTTGGTTACTGTAGTACTCTAGTTCTTCTTGCTTAGTTTAGCTGCACTGTTCTTGTTTCCGCTGTTCAAATTGTGAGGGGTTAGGTTCCTTACTAGGCTTCATTCGCGAAGCTCATTCCCCCTACTTTCTTCCAAGTTTGAGTTCGTGGAAGGTAGTGCGTGTGTTCGGACGGTCACCGTTGTGCTGCTTGTTGTCAGCAGCGTTAGAAATGGTCAGTATTTTCCTTTTGCCCTTGATTATTATCTGGGACATTGTGTATATTTTTCTATTCACTGTTTCATTTCTTTATTTGCTTAGCTTGTAACACCCCGAATATTTTTATTGTTGAAAAACATGAAAATAAAGTTATAGACTTAAGCATTAGTCATAAATTGTAAAAATTGATATTTGGGAATGATTAGTATTAACTAACGTTACCCCAGTGTCGTACTCGGACGTGCGTGCTCCCACAGGGCGACACTGAAAATTGTAACGAAAGTGAAATCCGAGAACACCATAATTTTCAGAAAAATGTGGAGATCTCAGAAATATAAATATCCGAATTTTTTGACATTCGAATTTTGAGATTAAGTCGACGCGACCATTTTCCGGGTGATTTTTCACGTACTGTAAAATAAATTCTAAAAATTAAACTAAAATACCATAATTTGTAAATCATCACATTAGTCTATGGTTGAAATTTAGTACAAACGGACTTTGTTTGGACATGTTTACATCAAGTCTAATAGACCAGTTGAATTTTAGATTAATTACAGGAGAAATTTTCCTTTGAATTATGGGCTGCCTACGTGGGAGGCATTGGGGAGGCCAGCATACCTAAGGGAGAAGGTAACACATTAGTTACCATGTGTAACTTGCATGATTTGCATGAGATAGGTGTCTGTGGGTGGTAAAATGTTTTACCCCCCAACACCTGTGAGCATGCATGGCGATGTGCATGAAGTGAGCTTGGGGTTATAAAACCACTCCGTAAACAGCAAGGGAGCCTTTCCAATGCAAGCTTCTTGGGTTTTCTCCTGTTCTTGCACCTTATTCAGCTCTTGTCCTTGGTTTTTCTGCTACTACTGCCCTTACCTGGAGACGGTTGCTATTGCTGGATTTGTTTCTTCTGCTGGTTTTGCTCTTAGCTGTTGGAGTACGGTGTTGCTGCTTCCACCTGTGGAGTGTCTTTTGGCCAACACCCCATCAATTTTGTGGGAACTCTTCTCTTGCTGGGTGTAGGATCTTCATCAAGGATACCTGCAAGTTCATCTGTTTAGTAAGGTAGGATTCATATCCCTCTGGTTCAATTCGGTTCTCCATATGTAACAAGGAATTCGTGAGGAACAGATAAGTTGTTATACTTGTGATTCTCTATTTTCCTTCCAGTCTTGGTAGAATACTCTTGTTGGGAAGGAACAACTTGGTTCTATTTAGAAATCAATTCCTATCCTCTTCCTCTACCTTTGATCTTTGTTCATGATCTGGAGTCATGTAGAAGTTTTAATGTCTAAAGAACTATGTCAGAACTTTTACTTGTTAGGTACTCCAAGCCTTGATTTAATCCATGAAACACTTGGAGTTTTAGTGTTTATCTTGTAGGAATCTTCCCAATAAACCATTGTTAACAAGATCAGGCTTCCAGTACTACATTATGTCTAGTTTCTAGCTAGATAAGCTTGAATTGTAAACCTCTCGTTTCATCTCGCTTGTTCAGTTTATAAACCACTGTGAGAACTCCAATTAGACTCTTCCATTTGGTACAAACATGTCTTGGTTTATAAGTTCTATAATTAGGGTGCTTAGAATAGATTTATAAATCATTTCTAGAAGTTCTACTGCTACCTGTCGACAGCCAACACAAGCTGTCGACAGGCGCATGTCTTCCAGAACTCCAGATGTCTGGACTGTAGCTATCTATCGACAGTAAGCCCCTTGCTGTCGACAGATACCCACAGAGCCAGCAAACCTGAGCTCTGTCTGTTGCCATCTGTCGACAGCCCCTTCCTGGCTGTCGACAGCACCTGACCTGCCTTGTATTTCAGCAACTTTTCATGATAGAACTCTTGCTTAAACTTCATCCTAATAGCTTACCAAGTTACCCCCTTAATTACTTCGGTATTTTCTGTCATTCTACTGTTAAGATTACCCACTTGAAGTACCTTACTCACCATTGAATTATCCTTGAAGTCGTCAACTACGATGGTACTCCGTTGAGTACATTCTCCTGTATTCGGTAATTGAGTTCATATAACCTGATGTCTTGAGAGTTCAAATGCTTGAACACCATGTGAGATATGATTAATTGATGATGATGACATTTATTGGGTCCTTGGACCCCCTTGATTAATATGCCTGTGCAAATAGGGTTGGTCCATGTAGACACCCGTTTTCGGTCTATAAGTTGAACACATTTCTTGTCCATATCATTGATGTCCCAAATTGGTCATCACTTTGGAGTCCTTCTCTGGCCCATCATGAGCCCATTCACCCTCAATTTCAAGTCCATTCTTAAGCCCAAGGCCAAGATCCACTTGAAACATCAAAACTGTGCAATCTGCCCAATCCTGTGAACATGTCTTCACTTTGAGAGCTCATAACTTCCTCATTTATATCAAAATTTGGCATATCATACTATCATTTTGTAGCCCTCTGCGTCTAGAATCCAACGCAAGAAATGGCTCATCAATCCGATGTCTGTGGAGAGAGTTATGGCCCTTTTCGTGGGACCTACGCGGACTGTCTTATAGTCGCGACCTGGTGCATGGTCGCGACCAGAACGCGGCCCCACGACCCGTCGCGACAGCGCCATGCACGTAAACATATTTTTACGTGATTTTCGGCCTCTCTCTCCATCCTAGAGCCTATCTAAAGTCTCTTTGAGTTGGATTACGACCCAAACCTCCTATCCTCATCCCTAGGGAGCCCCCAAGCCCATCCAAACTCTAGATAGACTCTCAAACTCTCCCACAACTTGGACTCTCTCTCTAACTCGGGATTGGACTCTATCTTTGTCTAAAACACATCCTAGGACTCTCTAGGGGATAGAGGAAGGCTACCACTACGAGGAGAGGTTCCTGGAGGCTCTACCCACGAGGTCTCATCGTCCCCAACGCAGAGAAGAAGCTGTTCTTCACGTTTTCCTCCTCTCTCTCTCTCCTCTATCTCTCTCATATCGCCTCCAGGACCAGCAGTACTTGCACGGCTTGTGGAGATCGAACCAGCCAGATCTCTTCGAGGATTCTTCATCAAAGTTACTCTCCATAGAGCCCTCTACAACCTCGAAGTGGAATCAGGTCGATTGGTGGCTTGTGCGAAACGTTACAGCAGATTGATCTTCACTTTCTCTCTCATATCGAGATCTGCACATGCGGAATTATCGTCTCTTCCACAGCCCAAACCAGGCCAGATTTCTTCAAGATGTCTTCATGAAAGTTGTTCACGACATCCTCCTCTCCGACCTCCAATTAGAATCAGATCAAATGGGTAGTATCTGTTTAGTTTTGATTTTTACTTTCTTTTCCACATTTTACACATGTATACATGAGTTAGGATTCCTCCTTCTCCTCTTCCATGATTTCTCCCAATGCATATTCCTCCCCACGTTTTCCTACTACCCAAGGGGTTTAAAACCACCCCAGGTCTGTTCCCTCCATGCTCCACATCTTTCTCTCATTTAAGAATAGTTACTACACTTAACATAGTCTAACAGGTTTTATTTCTTGTTTTCGTTGTTTTGGCAGGCACCCAAGCGAAGATCCACGAGCGGCTCTTGTCCTCTGGCCGGCCGGAGGGCAGGAAGAAGGTCCCGACCATCATTCTCCTGCACTGCAGAGGACGCGGCAGAGGAGGCGACGCACCCTATACGAGCGTCGCGATAACAGCCCATCGCGACGGGGTCACCCGTCGCGATCTCAGTAAGTCCACTGTCCTCTTTCTGTTCCTAGCATAGTTAGCTTACATAATTCTTATTTATGGCAACTATCTAGGTGGCGATCACATTCCTTATTTCCATATTATTAGATTTAATATTCTGTTGCGTGTCTTGGGGTGCACATTCCCCGTGATTACACCTTTTGGCGATCACGGTGGGACCTTTAGTGCTAGCTTCGCCGATTTTGCTTGTGTGCCTACCATGATGATCTGTTTATGTGCTTATTAGATACCCTGTTAGGTTTGTTTCTGTGTCTTTCTTGTCCTTTTGTTCTCGGTTGTTAACGCGGCGCATCGCGCCGCCGCGATAGCATCACGTCCATAAGGGCGGACGCGACTATAGGTACGTGTTCTCTCTCTTCCTCATGGTTGTTCCTTCACTGAAGGTGTATCCATGTCTTCCCCATGTTGTTCTGCTATGTATATTCGCGCTTCTGTCTGTTAGAATCCTGCTAGGGCTCGGCTTTTCCTTTTATTTCCACTGTACGTTCTCGGTTCTTTTCGCGACGTATCGGGTGACCGCGACCTGGACGCGGCGGTGGTCGGGGACATTGTTGCCCAGTTGACTAGCCCAGAGGGGGGGGGGGTGAATGGGTCTTTTTAAAAATTACTCTAAATATACCTGTAATAAGAACATTCACACAAACGATCTTCGAAGGAGGTTAGTGACTGTTAGTTTAAGAATCAAATACACAGAGAAGACAATCACACAACACAAAGGATTATCCTGGTTCTGACCTCCTTTCTTAGGAGTCCTACGTCCAGTCCCTGAGCAACAACTCAGGATTGCACTAACTAGGGTACAGTCCCCCTAAGGACGCAACAACACCCAACTCAGCTGGTCTTCTTCACACGAAGGGAATTACACCACCTTGGATACCACCAGGTCTTCCTTCACAACCGAAGGGAATAACACCACCCTGGATACCACCAGGTCTTCCTTCACAACCGAAGGGAATAACACCCTGGATACCACCAGGTCTTCCTTCACAACCGAAGGGAATAGCACAAAGAAAATGAATGACTTTCAAGCCCTAATCACTTTTTGAAAAGCAAGGATCTGAAGCAACTAGAACTGAGAGCAAAGAGATTTGAACAAGACACACTCTCAGAACTACACGGGCTCTCTCAAATTTCACAAGCTAGTGGAGAGCAAAAGAGCAAAAGCTAAGAGAAATGAAGTTCTTGGCTCTGGACTTTCTTTAGAAGAATTTGAATGCTTGAATGCGCGATCTCTCTATATGTCTTATGTTCTTCTGTCTTGAATTTATATCTTCAATTTGAAATGTAGACGTTGAGGTGTCCGTTGTCTCTCTTTTGAGTAGTCGTTAGACTGAATGACATCTGGAGTCTTGGAAGCTTCCAGTCAACAGTCTTTTGATCACTTGAGCACGCAAAGAGATGAGATCTTCTTAAATATCCGTTGGCTTCTATTTGTTTAACGTTGTACCATGAAGCTAGATCAGAGGTCTGCACAAATGTCAATCTCAAATAGCAGACAACTAAGCTGTCTCTGATGTCAGTCAACGTCAGTAGCAATAGATATGAAAATAGTAATGCCAAATAGTTTAAGTCTAAAAGACGTTATCAGAGTAGGCACGATAAGGATGATATGTCTGCATGCATGCAGAGATATGTTCAGATCTCATAAATGCAAAAGCGTCAAGAGATGTCTACGTGGACTTTGACTATTCAACGCTTTTAAGATAAATAAGATATCAAGTCAATATGAAATCGATGACTATATGACTTATGAAATCGTATGAATAAGCCACATTGACCAAGTCGTTGTGACACAGAAGAAATCGATATGAAATATAAATCGTTGTGTTTCTGAAGAAATCGATATGAAACACTTAGCAAATCGTTATGAGATGCAAGTCGTTATGTTTCTGAAGAATCGATATGAAACACTTAACGAATCGTTATGAGATGCAAATCGTTACGGGCTCTAAGGAATCGTTACGGTAACTTATAGAGTCGTTGTGACGAGCAAGTCGTTACGGGCTCTAAGGAATCGTTACGATAACTTATAGAGTCGTTGAGACGAGCAAGTCGTTACGGGCTCTAAAGGAATCGTTATGATAACTTATAGAGTCGTTGTGACAGGCAAGTCGTTACGCCTTCTAAAGAAGTCGTGCGATGACTTAGAGAATCATTATGGCATCGACTTGTTTGAAACAACATGACTTTTCAGCCAGAAGGAAATCGTTATGATAATTCTATTGAAATCGATATGCTTATAAGGAAAATCGTTCTGGACTTAGAGAAATAATATGTTGAAGAGATCAAAGCTTTAGAGAAGTAATGCATACATTTTGTTGGCTTGTTTGACCTTGGTATTTTTCCTGTACTTAAGACTTATGAAAAATTCATTAGATATAATTGATAAACTCTTGTTAGGTTTTGTTACTCATCAAAAATTGTTTATATAAATGTAATTAATTAACATTGCATGGGGACAGACTGATCATCAATCTCCCCCTTTTTGGTGATGACAAAACTGAACAATAAGTATGTCTAAAAAATATAGATGTTTCAGACATAAGTTTTTCTCCCCCTTTTTGTCATTAAGCAAAAAGATAATCTTCGACAAAGAAAGAAGAGAGAAATAGAGATAGAGTAGACACCAAAGGTCATTGTATTAACTTTGTGGAGGTACAGGTAAATAGAAGGCAGGAGACAACAGAGAGGCAAAATGGGAGATGATTTCCCATGCCTGAGCTTCCTGTTCTTCAAAATGAGTTTTAAAAACTCCAAAAGACAAAGAGTAAGATGGTCCCATGGTGGAAGCCATCCGTTTGAGATGAAGATCTAGGTGCTGATAGAGAAGATCAGCATATGCATTCTTGTCCATGTTCATCTTGAGAAATCGACGAGTGCCAAAGCTGGCACAGGAGAGGAATTGGTCCATGGTGACAGGGTAGTGGTTGTTGTTATCTCTGAGAGCTTTGTGCATAGCCACATACACTTTGTATCTTTCCTCCCAGACTTTGAAGGGGTCATCAACAAGATAAATGGAGTTCATATCTAGGAAAGTTGCTGGAGAAATGGCTGGTTTGCCTTCCCTGGCCTGAGCTTCATTGATGTCAAACAGCTGCTGAGCAGACAGGGGATAGAATTTGGACCACTCAGAGGAGGTGAGTCTTCACATTCAGACAGAATAGGGGCTAGAACTTCAGCACTTACATGCCCCTGGTGATATTCCCTAAATAGGAATCTAGGAAAAGCAACCAGGCAGCCTTTCTGCACTTTAATTCTCCCCATTACTCTGGCAAACCGTTCAAAGATAATGGATCCTACGGAGGACTCCATGACAAGGAAATGGATTTGCGGAAGAGCTATTTCTTCTGGTACTTGAAGGGTAGCAAAATCTACCTGGACATCTGAAGTATGAGAGATGGCTGGAGCCAGAGCTGAGATGGCCCTTTTGAACTGGCTGAGCTGAACTTCAGGAAGATGATTGATGTATCTGTAGTTGTTGAAAAGCATGAAATGCCTGATCATTTTTATTTCCATTTGTATGTAGGGTGCCCAGAGTTCTTGGTGATACATCCTGAACCACTCAGATAGAGTCAGGGAGTGGTCCCGAGGAGGGAATCTGGCAGATTTGGCAAGAATGAACTTCTTGAGAAGATCCTTGTGACCTTTGCCCCACTGCTCTTCAGATTTTGAGTGAGCAAGAGAGAAGATTTTGGATTTTTCAGATTTGGAGAGAGAAGTGAAGGGTAGAACGGTGTTCAAATGATCTGTGAGATTTTGAAAGGGAAGGTTGATGATGGTGGCAAAAACGACTTTGGAAAGGTATTCCCTATACAGTGGGTTATGTTTGTTGTCCACTGTGAGAGAAAACCATAAAGGTGGGTATTTGGGGTCAGAGGAAGAGGAGGAAGTAGAAGAAAGTTTCCTTTTCTTGGGGGCAGGACTAGAGGGGTCTGCCCTGTGAATATGTTCCCCAACTTTCAACACAGATCTGAGGATCCCTTCCTCAAACTCATCCTTTATCTTGTCCATAAAGGGAGAGTTGAGTTGAGCTCTTTCAGGTATGATAGTGATGAAAGAGGGTGGAGGTGTAGGATGAAGAAAAGAGTGAGAAGAAGTAGGGAGGTCATCAACTGGTCCAAGGGAGGGACCAGAGGAGGAGGAGGATGCTCCAGCTGAGGATGCTGGAGGGGCCTCATGTATAGGAGAAGGAGAGGGAATGGAGGTAGAGGAGGCAGGAGTTGAGGTTGATTGAGAAGGAAATGGAGTGGGAGAAGAAATAGGTCTAGATTGGGGCTTCTTGAAAGTCTGAGGAGCAGGTGGGGCTGTAGGAGCTGAGGGAGGAGTTGTAGGTAAAGGAGTGTGAGAGGGAGAAGAGGGAGCTGGGGGCTTGGGCGCCAAGAACTCTTCTGCCGCTTCTTGCACAGACTCACTCACCAACGGCCCTGATGGCCCTGACCCTTGCTCAGATGGCCCTGGTGGCCCTGCAACCTGATCAACTGGCACTTCTGGCCCTACCTTTTCTTGTTCTACTGCTGCTGCTGCTGGTGCTGCTGCGGGTGCTGGCCCTGATGGCCCTGATTCTTGGCCTTGTTCAGCAGGAGGAGGAGGAGGAATGTGATCTCCAACCACCTTTAGAATTTTCTCTAGCATCTCCTTCATGCTGCCCATTTCTTTATTAAACCACTTCATGGCATTTCTCACACTGGCCAATTCCTTGGAGGTTGAAGCTTGGCTCATGAAGATCGAATTGGTGTCTACTTGAAGAGAACATAAGATTTGTCCTTGAGCATCAAGTCTCTCTATTACAGGATTCAGGTTGATTATAATCTTCTGCTTTGCTTGCCTTTCAAAGGGAGTATTTGACAACAATGGAATTTCATATTCGACTTCTTTCCTTTATTCTGAGCCTCTGAAGCTAGAGAAGGCTCATCATCATCTGAACTGGAGGAGCTGGCTGTCTCCCCTTCTCTGACATCTTCTGAGCCACGAGGGATATTAACAATTTCTGGTGCAGAGCCCACTGGTTGATCAAGGTGATCTCCTTCTTCTGCTTCATTTTCTTTTGACTGCTCCCCCTGAGCATGAGCTTCTTCTTCAATTGATACCTGCTCCCCCTGAATGGGAGCATCCGCCAACACACAGTCACCCTGACTATCTGGGTTCTCTAACTCTACTGGTACATCTTCCATTTGAGCATCAATGTGGCCTGATGCCACAGCTTCTTCAGCAACACTCCCACAAACTTCAGGAGCACTTGAGATGAAAGGAATCGAATCAATGATGTCTGCCAGAATAGATGCAACTACAGTTGAGGGTAGTGGGTCCTCAACTGGAATAATGTCCTCTGGGAGAATGTCCTCAATTCTCCTTTCTAGAAAGATTTGAACTGATTCTTCTGGAAATCCTGAAGCTTCTACAAACACTCTTCTTCTTCTACTGCACTTTCAGATTGGACTTCTGCTATAGAGGGGCCTGAGGATTCTGCTGCTCCAATTGCTGGAGCTGAAATTGACTCCACTGGCAAATCTGGAATGATATCCGCTGATCCAATCTCCTGATGAACAACTGAGGTGTCGTCGATGATGGCTTCCCCTTCAGCAACAGAGGCTTGGACCAGACACCATTTTCTTCAGAGAACCACTCTTCTTTAGGTTCCTGGACCTGATTGCTTGGCCCATTTTCTCTACGACTGCCCCAGAAAGATCAACACCGAAGTGTTTGAAGATCTTGGTAAGTAAGTGGGCATAAGGCAGGGACACATTGAACTTACTCTTGGTGTCCCAAATCTGATCTCTGGCAAATTTCATTCTTTCCATTATCACTGCGGCCATATTTATCTCCTTATTCTGAATGGCCCAGTACATCATGTCTGAGTCGGCCTTTGTGCAAGATGAAAAAGTTGCACTTCTGGGAACTAAGATTTGACAGACAATAAAATGAAGGAGGCGGTTGAAGGCAGATAGTTGATTTATATCGATCTTGCCGTCCCTCAGCTTGAATCCTGGCCCGATAATTCCCAAACCTTTCACTTGGGCATCCACGGTGTGAACCCCACTAAATCCGGAAGTCTTCACATTAAACAACATTTTCAGCAACTCAGGGTCTATCCTAATCATGGTTCCCTTTACTGAAGAAACTAGAGACCCATCTTCCTCTGCTCTCATACACACGAAAAAAGCTTTTACCAAGTCCAGATAACTGACCTCTGAAAAGGTGGTAATTTCTGTCCACTGCATCTGATTGACCAAATCTACTACGCTGCTCATTCCACTTTTCCTCAGATTAGCGATATCGACTTCCTTATTGCCACAGAGCTTCGTCTTCACAAAGGTAAACCTCTCCTGCTGCTCAGGAGTGAGGAATTCGGCGCTGTAGCCACCCAAACTGCCGGCGATGACTGGTGCGGCCATGGATTCAGGTGGGAAAGGCGCTGGAGGGTTGAGACGGAAGGTGAGGAGAAGGAATCCTCGAGAAATTTTGCGGGAAGGAGGAGGAAGGTTCAAATTTGCAGAGGATTGAGATATGAGTTGTTAGGGCATCGGCTCATGCGACAGGATGAAAAAGGGGAAAAGGTAGACGATGAGATACGAATCGTTCTGCCATTGATTTTATGAATAAATTAATGCGATGTGGAAAGTGAGGCGCCAAAAGGCGGTGGAAAACGACAAAAGGTTTTGACTATTCAAACCGACTTCAATGAGAGAGCGGTTACAAAATATAATTTGAATTTCTTTTGCTTAACGCCATGGAGGGAAAAATCACTTAATTCTGAAGTTTAATGTGCCATTTGTAAGCAAACTTTTATCACAAATTGCACATGCCTAATTCCCTTCTAAGAGATGTAAATCTCTCTTCAGGTAAGGCTTTTGTGAAAATATCTGCTAATTGGCCATTTGTATCAATAAAGGATATTTCAATATTTCCATTTGCAACATGATCACGAATAAAATGATATCTAACCTCAATATGTTTGGTCCTTGAGTGCTGAACTGGATTCTTGGTGAGATTAATGGCACTTGTGTTGTCACACAGCAGTGGGATGGATTTGATGTTTAAACCGAAGTCTTCAAGTTGTTGCTTTATCCATAAGAGTTGTGTACATCAATTTCCAGCAGCTACGTACTCAGCTTCAGCAGTAGATAGTGCTACTGAATTTTGTTTCTTTGAAGACCAAGATATTAAACATCCTGCAAGAAATTGACAACCACCACTGGTGCTTTTTCTATCTAATTTGCATCCAGCATAGTCAGCATCAGAGTAGCCTACTAGGTTAATTTCACAATGTTTTGGATACCATAGACCTAAGTCATGAGATCTTGCTAAATATCTAAATATTCTTTTCACAGAAATTAAATGTGATTCTTTAGGATCTGCCTGATATCTAGCACACATGCATACACTAAATAAAATGTCAGGTCTACTAGCTGTTAAATAAAGGAGTGAACCTATCATACCTCTGTAGATCTTTTGATCTACTTTCTTACCATCTTTGTCACTGTCCATTCTTGTTGATGTACTCATGGTGTTGACAGTGGCTTGGTATTTTCGAATCCAATTTCTTCAAGAGTTCTTTTGTGTACTTTGCTTGATAGATGTGAGTTCCTTCCTTTCCTTGTTTGATTTGAAGTCCAAGGAAATAGTTGAGTTCTCCCATCATACTCATTTCAAATTCTCCCTGCATTAACTTTTCAAAATACTTGCAAAGAGATTCATCAGTAGAACCAAAAATGATATCATCTACATAGATTTGAACTAATAGGATGTGTTTGACTATTGACTTTATAAAAAAAGTACTATCTACTTGACCTCTACTGAAACCATGGTTTAAAAGAAAAGAACTAAGCCTTTCATACCAGGCTCTAGGTGCTTGCTTTAAACTGTATAATGCTTTGTGAAGTTTGAAAACATGATTAGGAAATTTTGTGTCATTAAAACCCGGAGGTTGCTCCACATAAACTTCCTCTTTTATAAATCCATTTAAAAAGGCAGATTTAACATCCATTTGAAATAGTGTCAAATTCAAAGCAGATGCATATGCAAGTAATATTCTAATGGCCTCAAGTCTAGCTACAGGTGCATAGGTTTCATCGAAATCTATGTCTTCCTCTTGAGAATAGCCTTGAGCTACCAATCTGGCCTTGTTTCTTAAGATTGCACCAGTTTCATCCATTTATTTCTGAACACCCATTTGGTGCCAATGACTGGATGGTCTAATGGTCTAGGAACAAGTG